>JAQQAE010009173.1:0-14762 GCA_029823295.1 Pseudamia nigra
GAAGATGTTTTGCTACCTGTCCAGGAAGCTTCTTCAGTTTTGTAAGAAGCTTCCTGGATATGTAGCGAAATGTCTTCAACCAAATTTCCATTCCAGTCGACAGAAGGAAAACCACACGCCTTGGATCCTATGACCTGAATGACTGAGAATCTTCACAGACGTGCTGTAACTGTATACAATAAATACAGAATAAAACAAATCCCCTCTTCTATGCTGATATGTTGAATTCAGTGACACTAAACAGAATGTTACAATGCAGAATATACAAATTCACTAAATACATTGATTTGAAAATGTTTCTATATTTATGTTTTTTAAGTTGTCTGTTTGAGCTGGGATTAATACATTTTATAACATCAATCAATCAATCAATCAAACTTTATTTATATAAACATTACTAATCTATAATTGTAATATATACAGTCTATGCTTTGTAGTAAAATTTACTTTGTTATTTATTACCTACATTGTTAACAAAGATGAAAATCTGTTGCAGGTAGTTTGTGTCTTGATGTGCCTACCTGTTGCGCAAGATTGCTTGTGTGATGTAATGCTGTTAGGTAGCGAAGGACTAGTTTGGTGGCCTCAGTTTTCCCAGATCCGCTCTCTCCGCTGAAGCACATTAATACACATTTATGAAGCATCAATACACATCCTAATTTACACAGTAGAGTATCAAAGTCATATTAGTATCATAAAAGTCACTAATGTAACTGCTAAGACCAGAGGCACCAGGCAAACCAGGCAACTGCCTGGGTCCCCAGGCCAATAGGGGTCCCAGAGGGCTGACAAACTTTAAAAACAACAGCTTTGTTGGGTTAATTATATTATAATGGAGATGAACGCTGGTTGTAGGGGGCCCCCTGTGAATTTTTGCCTAAGGCCCCAATAGACCCTAGAATCACCACATCACCACATCAGAGCTGCCAAGCTGCTTGTATGAAATACTGTATAGAACTCTGAAAGTCCAAATGTCAAAATACAGGACTGTATTTAATGATTTAACATTTGTTCTGTTTACAGAAAAGAAAAATGCAATATTCATTTTTGTAATTTATACTTAATTTATTCAAAATTGTATTAATCTGACTGTTAATCAGATTTAATTAGGCAAGTCATTGGGACATATTCTTACTTACTCATTCACTCATTGATTTAAAAGGAAGAGTGTACATTGATAAACACATAGAGTATATTGAAATGATAGGAAAGTAACAAAACATTACAAAGGACAACATACAGATATGGCAGCCTGGCAAAAGGCTGGGAGTCTTAAGGGGAAAAATATTAAAATTAAAAGCAGATTAAGGGATTTTCAGCACATTAAGCATAAAAAGAAAGCACTCAGAGAGTGCAGACGTCCACTAAGGCAGCTCAGTTTCTCTTCAGTGAAAACCTACAGTGCCATTATCATTTGAACCTATGCTCATTTCCCCATCATGTTATTGCACATACCATAAAAGTAATATTCTTAAATATATTTGGCCCTCATTATTGGGTTCTTTGACAATGAAAACCTACCGTTTGCATTAGCATTGCATTTGGAATCACATACATATCATTATTAATTCAGTAGTTATGCACAAAAAATAATATTTCCATAATGCTAGTTTCTTCTGTCAAATCCATTGACACATTACTGAATTAGCAGACTTTATGCTACAATTTGGTGTCAGCTTCATGTCTATAGCTTTACTTGCTACCTGACAGTAGCTATTTTTCCTCAACCCCTGTAAGTATAAACATTATGGATCACTAAGTCCAGAATATTGTCCATATCTGGATCAAAATTCGTGGTTTGACAGAATCTATTATGGTGTTATCCTATATTTTTGTTGGCTAAATTTTCTGGGTTTTATATGTGGCGTTACAAGGACAAATGTTGAATTCGTCTAAAAATGGTAAAGAACCCTTTAAAAATCTCTTGGATCCAGATGATGATGATGCAGATCACTGTCAGAACATAATTAACTGGTCATTGTGTCATTTCTGACCTATCCTGAAAATTTCATCGAAATCTGTTCAACTTTTTGAGTTGTATTGTAAACAAACACATAAACAAATTAACGCAACAAAAACAGAGGTAATAATATATAAGTAACAATAGGCAATATTAAAAAAGGAATGGAAGATAGGACACAAGCAACAGGTGCACAGCTTTAAGCCAATATGAAAAAGGGCAGCAACATCTAATATGCAGCAAGACAAACAGGTGAGTCAAGGCAGAAGCAGCAAAGACAAGTAATATTCCCGGGTCCATTGTATGGAACCGACTAAGACATCAGCAGTTTGAGAAGCAGCAGCATGTATCACTAAGAATGTCTGTAATAAGGGCTTTAACAGTTGACTTGTTGAAGTAAAGTGACTCAAGGTTAATTTATTTTGATGGCGATGGGTGAAGCCTGAACGTTATACGCTGAGTGCTGCTTCAGACAGACTTTTTTATTAATCATGTAGATGCTCCATTATTTGATCCTTCTCACCTCTCCAGTGTAGCTGCTAATGTAGCGTTTGCCCTAATTGACTAAGTGATGTGAGACCAGGCTAGTCTTTCATCACACCCCAATCCCACTTTTGTGTTAAACGTATCTGAATCGCACGTCTGCAAAGCTTTTCCACTGCCAACAGTTTAACACTAAATACCAGCATTATGTAAGCTTGGCCAAAGTGGGGGCAGAGGTGTGTGCGTGTTTAAGGACACTGGCACCTTGACCACATTCCAGCGTAAGGTTTCAACTCACGGGCTGGTTCACTAAAAACCAGCCCATTATTGGTCACTGTACACCAGACCTCAGTTACCCCTTAACATGCACTTGCTGACACACTCGCACACACCAAGTCCACACATATGCAATCAACACACATTCCTCAGAAATGTGATCTGGACTTGGCCTAGACCTGCCTGGGCTTTCCTTACAGGTGTATCCTTCCGAATACGGCTAGAGTGTTCCAGGTGTGTATGTGTGTATGTCATGGCAATTTCTAAAGCTATGTCAGTGGGTAGGTGTGTGGATGCATATGGCTGTATATTCTTACATCTTAGTGTGGTGTTTGCTTACGGTCTATGTATACAGTTACATATAGCCAACAAATTACAGGCAAAACCACTTCCTAGACAACAGAATGTCCATCTATAGGACACGAGGGCTCTATGACAGCTCTGCTCGCCTGCATGGTTAGAACGAGTTGTACCTTTGTAGCTTCTATTCATTGTCTAAAACACATTGTCTCACAGTGACACTGTGACACTAACACGTTAAAATGACTTTGTTAGCCAATGCTTAATGAAGTTCTTCTGTATCAGTGTGCTAGTGTTCAGCATTAGCTTACCATGAGCCCCTTGACCTACAGCATTCAAGTAGCATTTCCCTTTTTGCCCAAATAAGGTCATGTTGGTTGCCTCCAGTTGACTTCACAGACTTTATTAGATATAAAAGTGCACTAAAGCTGTCCCAGAGACACGTGGCTGCCCCAACACCTTATGATGTTTTTGTTTAATTTCATTTGTCACTCATCATGTGTGTCTGCATGTGTGTGTACATATGTTTGTCCTCCAGGAGATCAGTTTTGACATTGAGGAGTCTGACATATGGACAGGGCACAGGACAAGTGAGAGATGACTCTGTCTTAAGTTTGCTAGTGAGTAAACCACAGACAGACTCTCATGAATTTACAAACACTAAGTCTACTGGAGATGGAAACCTGACATGCACGTTGTGTACACCAAGGTTAAAACTAAAAGCTACTGATGTACACAACAAAGTCATGTCGGAGCTTCTTTATGATGAGGGAAACACAAAGCAAATTGAGCAAACATTATGCTGCTATATTTGAAAACTATGTATTTTGTCTAAATAATTGCACACTTTGTTGTCTTATATGCTAGTAGCAGTCAGCAGCACTTACCTGATTATTATGACCTGGTTGTGTTTGGCATCCATCATTTTAGAATAAGCAGCATTTGCTATGGCAAACAAATGCCTAAAACAGAAAGAGTTTCATTAAACTTTTAGACAGAGTGAATGCAAACCATTGTCTCTTTCTTTGTCATTATTTCAAATTCTTCTTTAAATTGTTATTTAATGCCATATTCTCTCCCTTTCTTCCTTTTTGTTCTTAGATTACTGTTCTCAGAGTTCTTTCACAGTTGTTTTGTATTCCGTTTACTGTTCAGTGTGACTTACGGTGGGTTCTCGCCCAGAGCACGACCCTTATACAGTAGCACCATATCTGTGCCATAAATGTTATACATCTTATAGGGGTTCACCGACACCAGTATACTACCAATGTACGTCTAGAAGAAGAAAAAGATTGTGAAACACACAGAATGAGACACAAACTGACTTGATATGGGTGCTGTACAAGACTTACATAAATGAGCTCTCTCTGATATCGTTTCCTCATGTTCATTAGAACAGCTCCTTCATGCATCTCCCTGTATAAAATCAGTGTTATACATACAACCAAATCAAACAACTTTCACTTGGTTCTGTGAATATTTTGACTTCAAACTTCAAGCTCCTATTGGAAACACAAGACTCTAGAAGCACTAGTCACTTTCTATCATCTGATGAATTTCATGATGTAAAACTTTTAGAGATGTATGTCAACACCTGCATGTAAAAGCATTTACTTGGTTTGTATGATTTCACACTTACTCTAGTTGTGTCATATCTTCCACTCCATCTTCCTGCCTTTGTTCCCGCTGAGATACAGTAGCCAGGCTTCTGATTGAGTACATCTACAAAAGAAAAGTATCAGAAGTAAGCAGATATGTACACACATTCACATTAAAATGTCATCAAATTGGATTACTTTATTATGAACTGATAATAAAGCCCCTGCTGGCACTCCCCTTAGTAAAAAAAAAATCCAGGTGAGAGCATGTGTATATATAGCTGGGTATTTTGTGTTTGCATTTGGCATTTGGAAAGTGCATCTGCAATTGTGCGGACATACCTGTCTGTATGCTGTGTACATGTCTGCATATGAGTACCGCACCAAAGAAATGAAGAGATGCAGCAAAACCTATTCTATTCTTTTTCAAAAACCAATAGTATATAATTAAGCTTCCCAAATGAAAATATCTGTCCCAGTGAAAAGTCACAATTACACCAAACACTTCATATAAAAGTTTGTAATACAAGTTATACTTTAAAATATCACTCATTATGAAAGATACATAGCATACACATTTTTACCTTATCATACCAGTTTCCCTGGGGTTCCCCCTCCCTGCTGAGATTCCATTGCCCTGCTTCCTGTCCCATGTATCCCTGTCCCATCTGGCCATGTGGGTCCAGCAACTCCCCATCTCTATACATAGACCACTTGTTAAGGTTCTGCACAGTTCCATGAGGGAGAACCCTCTCTGAAGCCCACACATCACCATCTTGCTGTCCAAAGCCTTCAAGCCCAGATCCCTGTGCCCAGTGCTGTTCAGGCCCAGATCTCTGAACATGCGGTGGCACTACAGCATATGAGGAGGGCAAACGGTATGAAGCGCCACGGAGGAGAGAGTTCTGCAGAGCACCTGAGAGGTTAAGTGAACGGGGTTCTGGGGTTCTTGGAGCACCAAGCCTTGTCATGATATTACCATCAGGGAGTCGGAAGTTTGCTTGACGAAGGTTTGGGTTCTTTGACAAAGCATTTGACAGGTCAAGTGTCCGTGATGAAGTAGCTTGCTGACGGCGGTTCGTTAGAGTTCCATCTGGCAAACGATAGGTGGCAGCTCGAAGATTCTGATTGATTCTGAGAGCGTTGGAAAGATCAAGGGAATGTGACTCAGAGGTATCAACAGAGCCAGGTTGTTTAAATAATGATGTGTTTGGTAGTCTGTAGGATGCACCACGGAGGCTGGTGTTTAGTAAGGCACCAGACAGGATAGGCCCTGAGGAGACAGAGGTAGAAACTTCAGTTTGGTTTTGTGAAAACAGTGATGATGCACCTGGGAGCTGAAACTTTGCCATACGCATGTTAGCATTCTTCAAGGCATTAGATAACCCTGATGAAGATACTATGCTCTCAGCATTCTGTGTCTCCTCCCCTGGACGATTTAGAATTGAACCATCAGGCAATCGAAAAGACGCCTGTCGCAAACCGGGATTAAGCAAGGCAGAAGACAGCATAGGAGAAGAGGGTGCGACAGGCTCTGGTTCATTTCTTGTAATCAAAGTTCCATCTGGTAGCCGATATGTAGCTTTACGTAAACTGGGGTTCAGCAGCGCAGAAGAAAGCGCTGGTGATGTAGGGGAGGGAGTACGTGTGGGCTCTGTCCTGCTAACTAGTTTACCGCCAGGCAAACGATATGTGGCTTGTCGCAAACTGGGATTAAGCAAGGCAGATGACAGCATAGGTGAGGAGAGGGGTGAAGGACCAGCAGAAGGTGCAGCAGGCTCTGCTCTAGTGATCAGTGAGCCATCAGGTAGTCTATAGGTAGCCTGTCGAAGGCTTGCATTTTGCAGTGCACTTGAGAGCACAGAAGGTGACAGCCTCCCACCACCACTTACAACACCTCCACCATTAAGGGTAACTGGAGTCTCAACAGGGCTCTGAGACATTCTCAAAGTTCCATCTGGAAGCCTGAACATTGATCCCTGGATTTGGGAGGTCCGCAGTGCCCCAGAGAGAAGTGGAGAGGTACCAGCCCCTTGTTGAGGTGTTGCGGGAGGAACAGGAGAGGCAACAGACACAGGGGAAAGTTGACGCTGAAGCGGTGAAACTAAGGAAGCATTACGTAGCTGGGATGTAAGCATAGCAGAAGATAATTGTGGTGTGGGAGGTAGAGATGGGGCAGGAGAGACTGCTGCTTCAGGAGGTGAAAGTACATTTGTGTAGAGGCTGGCATTACGTTGTAGAGGAGATGAGTAGGAGGCGCTGCGCAGGCGGGAGTTCTGCATCAAAGCATTGGATAGACCAACAGTTGCATATGGGTTCACCTGCTGGCTCACCTGTCCATTAGCTGACATGTCCATCTGCCCAGGTATGGTTGAAGCAGTTCCCTGTAGAGTAGTGGTGTTGCCCATATTCTGCAAATAAGGGTTCTGAAGTGCACCTCCTAAATGAGGAAGTCCTGTTGGAGGGAGGTTTTGAGGGTAGGCTACATTCTGTACAAGTGGGGAGGAGGGAGTAGAGTAAGGAATGGTAGTCGGAACAGGAGACGGAATAAAGGGAGTACCAACTACTTGAGAGTTTGGTAAAGAATTTGTCATCATTGGAGATAGGCCCGGGTCCATCATTGTATAGCCATACTGGGTAAAACCCTGTGATGGTGGTAGGGCACCAGGAAGAAAGCTAGATTGAGGCACAGGTTGAAAAGGTTGCACCATACTATGGGGACTCACACTCCCATGTGGTAAGGGAGATGATGGGTGAGAGAAATGGCGCATGGGAGATGCTGACCTTGAATGCAAAGGGGATGAATGTAGCATTGGAAGAGGAGATGGAGGCCTACTTTGCAGCCTACGCATTGACGGTTGTGGAGAAAGAGGGCCACTGTGTTTCAAAGAAGGTTGTGGAGAACCAGGAGGAACAGGAGGTGCTCTGAATGACTGTGTTCTGGGCATACGGACCAATGGCTGCCCCCTACCCACAGGTCTGCGAAAGCCAGCCTGTGGAGTACCAGTCCGCTGTGAATCCCTAAACCCTATAGGCCGAGAGCTTGTCCTGCTTAACCGTCCTGGGGGAGGGGCTGGACCACTACGAATGGATGACCTGAATGGAGCAACATGTTGAGTGACAGGAGGTCTACTCCTTCTATGTGGGGAGGGTTTCACAGCACCCATGGGCACCTGGCTGCGATTTCCAGCACCACTTCTCAGTCTGCGAGAAGAGGACCTGCTAGGGAGAGGACGTCTGGTCATATGTGATGGGGACGGTGAGGGTGAACGATGAGGGGAAGTAGGGCGGAAAGCTCGAGGTGGAGATGGAGGCCTATCAGCTAGAGGAGGACTACGTCTTTCTGGAGGTAGGGTAGGAGAGGGAGAACGTCTGGGCAAAGGTCGTCTGGCTGGTGGGAGAGGCACAGCATCTGGAGGGGGTTGCTGTCTGAAAGAGAGTCTTGGGGAAGGTGGTGGGCTTGGTCTTCTTCTAAATGATCCTTGAGGAGAGGATAAGGGGCTTGTAAGGGGAGATCGGGGTCGTCTTGCTGATGGAGCCCTTTGCAACCTAGATCCCCTTGTCATGGGTTGATCTCTGATTGACATTCCTCTTCTTTGTTGTCGTGGGGAAGAAGGTGGGCTGGGTGGTCTTTGCCGGTCTGGTGGAGGAATTGGCCTTTGGCCTCTCCTTGAGGCCCTACGGGGGAATTCTCTTCTGCGTAAACGAGGGGAAAAGTGGGGTTCAGGATGGATGTCTGGTTCAAAGTCCATGTAGCGTGGTGAGAATTGGGATGAAGGAGGTGGCACTGGCCTCGGCCTTAGCTTTCGGGAGGGGCGGGGAATCATACGGCGTACCGGCCTTGGCGTAGCCATAGGTGAATGCAATGGTGTATGCAATGGTGTATGCATTGGTGTATGCATCACTGAAGGCATGGGTGGCATTACCGGTGGGATCATTGGTGGCATCGGTGCCATCTGGAACATTTGTGGTTCCGGGAGGAGTGGAGGTTGGTACACTGGGGAAGGTAGTTGTTGATGGAGGGGAGGTAGGGATAAGTGACTGGGCATGGCAGAAAAGGGAGGATGAATGACAGGGGGGTAATGGGGTTGTGGAGGAATGTAAGGGGGAAGAGGCTGCTCATATTGTATGTCTGACATCATATCCACATTACTCAAGTCGAGTGGTGGTGGAGGAGGTTGCACATCCAGTCTTTCTTTTCCAAATAGCCTCACCTGTGGCCTGGGGACTCTGAACTGCTCAGCTACAAATGGCTCAGCTACAGGATAATACATGTGCTCCTGTCCATAAAGTGGTCCTATCTCAGTGGGGTACAACCCAGTATCCATATACACAGGCTGCTGCAAGGGGTCTGCATATCCCATCACTGGATCATTATATTGGCCTGAAAAATCATTGTAACCACTGGTTACCATGCCATATGGGTCTGGCATTCCATAGTTGTAATCATAACCCATATCGTAGTCAAAGTAATCTTCATACTGCTCGTAAGGGTCATAAAAACCATCCATGGCATTTCCATAGTACTCATATGGCTCTGGCTCCATTGCATACAGCATTCCATCATCACCATAGAAATAGTCCATACCTTCATCATCATAATAATCTTCATAATCATCATAATAATAATCATAAGGGTAATCATAGTAATCCATTTCATCATCATAGTAAAACTCATCATCATCATAATAAAAGTTTCCATCATCATCATAGTAACCATATTCATCTTCCCATTCATCTTCCTCATCATAGTAATCCATGTCCTCTTCATAAGGGTCATAAGGGTCATATGAATCATATGGATCATATGAGTCATATGGGTCGTATGGATCATATCGGTCATAGCGGCCATAGGCCATAGGACGTCGTCTGCGGAAGCCTCTTTGTCTCCTCCCATCATAGTAATCTTCATCCTCATAATCATATTCATCTTCGTCATACTCATAGGCCTCATTGTCATAGTACCGCTGCCTCCCCCTAGTGTCCCTGTCCCTAAATGACAAGTGCTTACGGCCCCGCTCCCTTCCTCGTGCCCCCAACCGACCCTGGCCCTTAGATTTCAGGATCTTCCCTGTCAACCAGCTAGTTGCTGCAGCTATCCTTCCTAACATCCAGCTTTTAGCCTTAAAACCTGATTGTCCTTTATTTTTTCCAAACAAGCCCTTGAATTTTCCTCCTAGTCCCTTTGCCTCAGTTACCATTTTCCCCTTCCCACTTAAACCTGAAAGATCTAGAGCCTTTTTTGAAGATGCTGTTTCTTTTGGCTTATCTTCTTTTTTACCAAACAGACTGAATCCAGATAAGCCTGTCTTTGGTGCAGCTGGAGCTGATTTACCCCCAAGTCCCCCAAAAAGCTTGCTGGCACCACCTAGAAGTGGTTTACTACCAGCACCGGGCTTCTTTTTCTTGGAGAGACGTAGAAACAGACGGGAGGTGGTTTTTAGGTTTCTTTTTGGTTTCGCTTTTGCTGGTGGCTGTTTAGCCACCATGCTAAAAGGAGAAGCCTTCCCTGCAAGACCTGTTAGAGCTTTAGAGGCTCCTTTGAGTTGAGTTGTTGCTAATGGCTTCTGAACTTTTGGTGGTGCTACGACCTTTTTCTGTGCCTCTGCAGCAAAGCCCAACATTGCTTTAGATGCTCCTTTAATTTGGGAACTGCTCACCTGTTTCAAGTTTGCTGCACTCAACTTTCTCTGCATCTGCTTCTTAATATTTTGTTTTTCATCTTCCTCCTCATCCTCATCCTCATCCTCATCAGACTGAGGTGCCTTTTTAGGAGCCTTAAGGCCCCCCTTAATAGCCATGGCCTTGGATGCACCTTTTAGAGCTGCTTTCCCTTTCCCACCGGCAGCTGGCTTCTTTTTAACTACCTCTTCTTCGCTCTCGTCCTCACTCTTGACCTCCTCTTCTTCCTCCTCTGACCCCTCCTCTGACTCACTAACAGGTTTTTTGGACTTTCCCTTCTTCCCATCATCCTTTCCCTTCCCCTTCCCCTTAGATGAATCCTCTTTTTTACCACCTTTCTTATCATCTTTCCCTCCTTTCTTTTCATCCTTTCCTCCCTTCTTTGGCTCTTCTGACTTGCCTTTCTTGGCAGCTGATTTTGAATCACCCTTTTTAGGTGGCATGATGTCTCCTCATTCAAATCATTCTAAAAGAAATGAATCAGGGAGAATACCCGAAATCTACTTTAGTATCTGCTAAGTATCAATACTAGTGGGGAAAAAAGTCCAAATGGTTGTAATGCTCCACGGTCTCCATTGTTTTCATGTCTTCTCTTCTTTTCCCTGCACCTGATCCATCCTTGTGACACCCCAGAAAGTCACACGGCACTGAAGCACACTTTATCCCAAGTCAGTTATTCTGTAATGCACACTGAGGCACACACAAACCACAGTCCTTCAAAACACGATCTAGTAATGGAGTCGGAATCTCAGCCATCAGTGCTCACTCGCATTACACTACGTCTTCAAGTCTCAGCAATGGAGGTGTCGACTCTCTGTGAGTAAAGAGACAAAGACCTATCATAATGTGTTCCTTTACATTTTAAATGAATGTATTTACTTTAAAAATGTTCAATGTAATGATGATTCATTTCACTGATCACAATATGTTTTACCCACTTGTTGCTGCTACCTCCAAGAGTCTCACTGATGTCCTTAAAAAAGCAGAATCCAACATAGCAAAAACACTTGTAACTTCCTAGTTCTGTTCCTCTTTGTATGCATTTTCCCAAGGTCACACGATGGATAAAAGACCGTGCTATCCCAGTGACAGAGTCTGTGTAATCCTTTGTGTGTGTCCCATTGTTACTGCGTCCCGTTTGTCCGGCACTGAATCCTCATCTTGGCCGCGGCACCAACTTTGGCAGGAAGTCCCCCCAACAAGGAGAGCTGGGGTTCGTGTGCTGGTGTGAGTCTTGGCCCTGAGGGGTGTCCTCTTCTTTGTCTGAGACTAAAGGTGTAGGTGTTTCACCTTCGTGTTAGTATCCTCCCCCATCCACGTCAGCGTGCCTTTATGACCTCCTGCAACCTTCCGTGTCTCTCTGGTTACTACAACTTCACCCATCCTATTACCGTCTCAGCTTCAGATGGGCCATAGCCTGAACGTATGCGCTGACACATAAGAGTGTATCTCTACTGAGTGTGCAGATGTGAGCCAGAATGTGTGTGTACCCATTTACAAAGGGTACCCTAATGTACCAGTTATGCTGCCATGGGGTAATCCTACCTGCTGGCTCATTCCCGTATGAATAATGCAAACTGGCTGAGCTGTTGCTAAACTGTGTCTGAGAGGCGAAGCCACGCAGAGCCAAACACACACCACCACCAGCAGCATGGACCACAGCTGAGAGATGTGAAAATGCTTACACAAGCATTCTACATGCAGTTTAGATGCTTGCGTTTGGCACGGGGAAGACTATGCTGAAAACCGAAGCTGCTTTTTGTGAATTTCTGATGACAATCCAGCTGTATGTATTGCTTAAGTGAGGATTCCATTACAGCAAAATGAAGGTGTACGTTTTCAAGTGGTTTTAAGACTTAAGTCATTATCTACATCTGAAACCAACATCCAGATGCACACAGAAGCCTCAAAAACAACACCTCATTTGTAGATATTGACAAAATACCAGGACTGGTATTTTAACTTCATGTCATCATCAACAAGCGGCATTTAATACCAAGTGCATGCCTGGTTATGAAGCGTATACATGATTAAAAAACATATGGTCTCCTCATGACACACTGTTGTCTCCCACATAATGTTGCTTCCATGCGTTCATATTACATACACTAACTCTAACCACAACATGCTCTTAAATCTAAACTTTAATGATTTACTTGACAACAATGAACATTTAATCACGTAAGGGAGCCACATGTGACAGTAGAGCTAGATTTACACTGCCATAACATAATAAACACAAAGACCACACACAAATACACCTCCACAGCCATCAGTACATACATCTCTCTGCTGTCAACAGAAGCGTAAAGCGTGACATGTGCTTGTGGGTGTGAGGTGTCATGGGATTACATGAATAGATGATGTTGGTTCATTGATGATTGTCTGATGTTAGTTCATTGACGATGGCCTGATGTTAATTCATTAGTGACGGGCTGATATTCCAGGAGGTCATCTCAGTGGCAGATATGAATGTTTAATGACAGCCCTGTGTTCTGCCTACACAGCATAGATAAAACATTCATCGCAGGGTGTTCTAAATATATCACCGGGGTTCATCTCCACCTGCTCCCAAAGCAATATATTATACATATTGTGTCAGGGGTTAACAGGCAAACAGCAGATCAAGAACACTGGGCAAGCAAGTGAGGAATGAAAAACTAACAGTAATTCTTTACTAAATGCAAAAAATACAGTTTTATACAGTAATTAAATATGTGAAAGGAATGGCCATAAGCAAGTGTGAAGGTTTCATTCTATTGGGAGGGAACATTTTTAGTCAGGTACCACAGGATTATTCTGGAAATTTTAAATATTAAACATGTTTTTTGTGTTAAGGTGAATTATTATTACATCAGTTTGTGCCTTTTCTGTTTAAGGTTTTAAAGGAAAGAAAGACTGAACCAAATAATGAAAATGAGCAAAAAAGAACAAATAAAGCAAGAAAGGAGCAAAAATGAACAAAATAAACAACATAATAAACCAAACTGAGGATAACAACACAAAATAAAATCAAGGCACACATAATAATTAAGCAATAAAATGGACAAAATTGAACAAAAACAGGACAAAACAATCCAGAAAATGAAAAAAAAACTATTTCCAAAATGAAATCAAAATGAACAAAATGAGCATATGAAAAAAATACAAAAAAATTACGAGATAATCAAGAAAACAAACAAAATATCCACACAATAAAGACAAATAAAATATCAACAAATGCAACAAATATTATGATCATTATTATGAAATAATGAAAAATGCAAAAAAAAAAAATCAATTTAGCAATCTACAAAATATCCACAAAATAAACAAAATAACTGAGAAAATGAATAAAATTGAACAGGACTGTGCAAAACATGAAGCTGTGAAATCGCAAATTCCCTGCCTAGTTTTGAAATTGGCTGTGACCTTGACCTTTTTCCTTCAAGGTCACAGCATATTTGGAATCAGCACAGTCAGAAATGTATGCAGATCAAAGAGCAACCATTTCAGACTCGACAGGTCAATCTATTGCCTATTGGTGCCTCTAGCTACAGAAGTTATGGTACTATCAAGATCAAAATAGGTTTTTGTTATTTATTAACGCTGTGACATATTTAATATGCAAATTAAGTTGTGGTTGCCATAGTAACACCCCCCCCAACTACCCATGTGCCAAGTCAAAGTACTGCTAGAAAGTAGTAAAAGTACAGAAGAAGTACTACTCGTAGAAAAATATACTAATTTAATCTGTTTGTTGGGGGTACAGATGCACATTTTATTAACAACTAGTAATACAGAAATCAACACTTGTGGCCATAACTGAAACCAAAGAATCGAAAAAGATCATGGAAAAGCAGATTTTCTGACTATATAAGTAATTTATGTTAAAATACACTCGTTAATCTGAGAAATCCCTTGATACTGATCGATGTCAGCTACAAAGCAGGTCCACCGCTAAGCTTCCAATTCAATCATTTGAGCTGGTCAGGCTAAACAGCCTTGATGTAAGATAGGATCGGAACAGAAATCTGTATCATGTATCACCTGGAGCGACGACCATGACAAAACTCTTTAAGTGTCTGCAGCTCCCACAGCAATAACAACAACATCAGCAGCTGGTATCATCTAACTGCAGGTGGAGAAAAGAGCAGAGAGCCAGAGCGAGGACAGAGAGGTTCAAAAGTTCCCGGGTGCTCGGCAAACAGGTAAAGACAGGCACAAAGAGATGGAGTTGATATGTGCGATATGTATCTGTTGTCTGGTGGCTGTGGTCTGCTGACTGAGTGAAGCGGTCATGAATAGAGGCTGGCTGACAGGGACAGATGACATGGAGGAAGAGGGGGCGGAGCATGGGCAGAGGAATAGGAGATGGAAGAGCATCAATGAACTGACTGAACTTTTTTCCTTACAAACCAATCAGAACTCTCCGCTCCCAGAGTGCAGGTCTACTTGTGGTTCCTAGAATCTCTAGAACTAGA
>JAQQAE010009174.1:0-14762 GCA_029823295.1 Pseudamia nigra
ACCAAACTGTCACCTAGCTGTTTATGAGACATCCTCAGCTGTGAGCTTCTGGGTTTTCGCTTCTACGTCCTGAGGCGGTGACAGCCCCAAGCGGACACAACAGTAAATGGTGTGTCAGTAAGGCAGTGGTTCACCCTGACATTTTTGAGCCCATCAACATGTCATGCATGCAGCAGACCACATTTTTATTATTTAATATGGTGACAGCTCTGACCTTTCACCTTCAATATGTTAGCAAACCAGCAGAGGAGTTTGTTCTCTGTACTGATTAGCGAACCAGGCTTGATGTGTCTGGAACAGGAAAGATCACATCTGTGCCGATGAATACAAATGTTCCAAATGAGTGATGGCACAGTTCAGTGAAACAAATTAAACCATTATTAGCACGATTGCCGTTGAGTTCCCCACAAACAATTGAGTGCAAGAGCAGTAGTGCAATAGTGTCTGTTTTATTTTAATGCATGTGTATATTGTTAGAGTTCAAGGCTTCATGTAGGAGTAAAAGGGTTTTGTGCCATATACTCTAGTATTTGTCCTCAGATCCAGAGACAATTTGAGCACTCTGAAGGGGCAGGTAGAGGTAGAAACTGGATTTACTGCTGGCTGAGTGAATTTATATTGTTGTACTGTACAGGCTGACATTGGAAGAGGAGAGGTCATGACAACATGGAAATGGTGAACATGGCTTTAGGCTGCAATGATAGATCTGAGCTGTCCCTACAGCATCTGCTGTCCGCTGGCATTTATTACCTACCACAAAAGCCAACACAGACTTGCCACCAGCTGCCCCCATCCTCTGTGTCCTCCCCTTCCTCCTACTGCGCTGCATCCATTAGCTGGCTGTGCGGGATAAACTATCTCCCCTATTTTCATTTTAGTGTTAGTAAGCTGACTTTATTGGCACTGAGTGTCAGTTTTACCTGATCCCTCTGACCTGAACTCTCTACTGCCTGTCACGTTGTCTTCCTTGGGCAGACAAACAGCAAGCCTGTTCACTGCCATATTTTGTTTAGCAAAGCCCTACTCATGTGCCATCTTTCTCACTCCAGACCTATTCTCCTCATGGAGATGGATTGTCCTGCTTCAGCTGTGGCTGCCAGCTGTAACACACTCAGATGGATGCTAGCCACTTGAGGAGTTGCCGTGCTCCACAATAGAACATCTGCCTCACTCAGCTGGTAGTGCTGTTCTTGTGTAATGAGACACAGCAGTGGAATAAAACACATTTGCAAAGGCGAGAGGGTACGAAAGATAGAGCAGTGGTGCAGTTGCTTAAATATGGAATCCTCCTGGAGTCAAATCATTCAGCCCTTTCAGACCCCACCAGGGTTGCACTTCTGCAGCTGTGTTGTTTTATGGAGAATAACAGAAATCACACTTTCAAAATAAATTGTATTTATTCATGATGACTGAAACAAATGATGTAAAAGGTTTACAAACCGATGTGAAGATGGTCACTGAGAACAATTTCCAGCTTGAAGTAACTCATCCAGTGACAACAACAAATTTAAAAAGTATTGGAGAAAAGCAAAACTTAAAGCACTTATATAATGAAATGCACTTACCATCCAAAAACACATTAATGTTTTGTTGCATCACCTTTAGTTCTGATCACAGGACAAAATCATGTGATGTAACAACATGTATTTCCATCCAAAGTCTGGCATTACTGGAGAGTCAGAGGCAGCAACGCTGTGTGTCACCAGGAAAACCAGGTAACTGCTTGGGGCTCCAAGCGAATAGGGGGGATTAACAAACTTTAAAAACAGTAGTGACAGTTACGAGTAGACGAGATCCCATTAAAGGGTATACTGAAGACTGTGTACTTTCATTACACTATACATGTACATTTATATAAAGCCATAGTGCAGGCTCCAGCACCAGAGATGAGTCATTTGTGTTGAGCTTTGTTAAATCACTGTGTCCCTGTCAAATGAAATGTAAATAATATAATGAAGAAGTAGTGGTAGGTGTCCAAGAAAGACTTTTAGAAGTTGAAATTGAGGTGCTCTGACTCTATAATGTAAAGGATTTTAAATTGACAATGTAAATATACTGTATTATAAGCAGCACATACTTCATCACTTTATTGTCTTTCCTCTGGATCATTACTGAAGTGTTTGGCAGCACCAGCAATAAGAGACACATAAGGAGCCCAGTCTGACAATATGAAGTGTAAGTGCACTGTTTGACTTAAGTTGAATATACTGTATATTCATTATACTCTAAAATTCCTTGCGACATGATATGCATTATTCATTTTTGATCACCATCATAGAGTGTATATTCATGTAAGTTTTGAAATAAAATGAACATTTCTATTTTCAGAATTTTTAACATGTATAACGTAATGGAGATGAATGCTGGTTGTAGGGGGCCGCCCTGTAATATTTTGCCTAGGGCCCCAACAGACCCTAGAATTCCCACTAGTCTTAGGGCTGCATGATCAGTTCTCCAGCACAGATCCCACACATTCTCAGGAGGGATAAGGTCTGGACTCTGTGTATGCCAATCCATGAGTCAAGATAATGTCCCATGCCCCCTGAACCAGGCTTTCATGATTCCTACCTTTGTCGTCCTGGAAGGAAGAAGAAATTAAATGTTCCTCGCTGCAGTAGTCAGTGTTACATAGTTTGGTGCAGCGAGATGCTCTTAATTATTTTCCCAGTTAAATGCTCATGGTAACTTTGTTTTTCTTTTTGGAATGCACAGTATATGAATCATTGCTGTGCAGGTTTCAGCTATAGCAACAGCTTGCTGTCTATACCACTGAGTTGAGTTTATTGCAACAGATGGTGTTGGGATGATATTTATGTAGATGAATTAACTCACTTAAAAGTGTAAAAAATTATGTTAGGGCCTGTGTCCACTGAGAGTGTTTTTAGCACTGGCAGCATCTTGTTTAACTTCAAATCCAGTGTAACAGCATTTTTCAGTGCACAGTGCCCTCAGCGCTAAAAGAGAACAGTGTCTTTACGCACCACACTGAAGGTGTTTCAGCACTTGTCAGTGTCACTGCTCACTTGCCAACCAGTCAAAATTGAGGAGGGGTAGGATTTAGGAAGTTAACAGTGTAAATTCCTCTGCACTGCGATAGAAGGGAAACTGACTGACAACTCTGTTTCTGATCGACTGCAATATGATGAAGGAAGTGAATATCCACAGCATCTTTCACAGTTTGGAAATGTTAATGTGTGAAAAGGATATTTTTATGATGCATCCATGGGCATGCAGTACCTCTGATTCATTCAAATGATTACTCCGAGTTGACTATATGAGTATCCCTGTAAATGATGAACTTAAATGTGATTAGTGTGTCATTAATTTATCATTAACTCTGTGCTGTTCCTCCCATCTGGACCCTATACGTATGTTCACTGCATTCATATCCCTTCATGCTGACAGATGAGACTGATACTGACTGAAATCATAAGATTAAATCTCTAAATAGGCTTTATCTTGATAAATTGACCTCAGACTTTAAGTTTAACTCTTTCCGCCCAAGTGACCCCATATCCAGGGGCAAGGTCTAATTTTACACTCATGGCTCATGCCTTTTAATCAATTAATTAAACTACACATCCTACACACCTCCATAATTGTCAGAATCTCAGCTAAAAATGTAGCTAAACCAATTTCAGAACAACAAAACAATACCCACACCAAAAGTCATTATGTTCAAAGAGTCAAACAATAACAACTCTGCTGAATCTATGCTCTGTCTTATACTGTGCTTCATAAACCGAACATAAATCTAGACTGTAACATACTCAATGAAAGCTCACACCGAGCTGAATCTTAAACTTATGCTTATAACTATACAAACAGCCTAACAATACAGAAAACTCACAGCAACAAAACCCAGCAATGATAGCAAATTTTGTCTTACCTTTGTTATTTTTCATCAAAAGTTGCTCCAATGTGAATAAAACTCCATAATATTTAATATCCATTTAATATCGTTCCACCAACTTTAAAGTCACTCACATTCTGCACCGTTCAGACCCATAAAGAATCTGTTCACATAGACGAAAGCACATGTCACAGCTTGTGACAAATGGCTTTATATTTGATGTAAATGTGTGTTTTTTTTTCAGACAGAATACAGATTTATGTATTTAAAACCTAATTTACTGTCACCTAGTGTAATTTATTTTCAGATTTTCACATCAACAGTAATCACTAAGGACACAACTTCCATCTGACACTAAGATTAGACATGGAGGTCTAGTAGAAGCTGAGAAAAATCTGATTTGTTGTGGGTATGTTATTTTCGGAGAAATGGGCTCAGGACTTAAACAACCACATTCTCACCTAAAAAAAAAAAACTCTTAAACCAGCATTTTGTGATCTAAAACTTGTTATGTTAAAATGTGTACGTTAGAGCGCAGTATTGATGAAATGCAGAGGTCCGAGTGACTGCGTTTGTAACAGTGGTGACCATAAGTGCTGACCAGTCGCACTCGGACAGAAACATCGAGGGTGCTGGCAAAACACTGCCTGTCGACACAGAGCTTAACTACTGGCCTGTTCAAAAATTAAATATAAGAATTTACTGCACCAGGCAACAATGACTCAGGGGTATTATTGACTGAGAAGATGGGAAACGCAAGTGTTTAATGGAGCTCACTATAAGGCAAAAGGCATTTGATGGTTTTGGTTGTGTCAGCCTTCCATCTTCAAGGCCTTCCAGGGACTGAAGAATTTCTCTTGACCCCATGCCGGCATGCTTACTTTGTAGTTAGAAGAGTGGATGGTAAGGATAAGGTGAAGGTGCCGGTTCACTAGAAATGAAAAGACTGACATTTGAATGCCGGCCCCTTGTGATCTAGAAATGAAAACTCTTCTGTGCAGTGGAGTCAAAATATCAATGCACCAATGAGACCACATTTTTTGTCAGCTCTACATATTCTGTATTTTGTTCTATGTTTAATCAAGTTGGCATTCTTCATTAGTGGTCTAGTTATTTGTTTTTGGGATCAAACATCTTTCATGTTGGTCAAAAGTCAGATGTTACTCTTATTTTTCATAAGTATGTGTTCGATGTTACATCTTTTCAGCTCCAGAACACATTTATGTCTGATAACTTCAAGAAGTAGATCTGACATCAGACATAAGCTCAGTGAGCCTCAGTAATATCAGGAAATACACATTAATCATCTCAGTTAAAAGTTCCATATAATGAAATTAGTCATGAGAGATTTTATTCACTATTCACTGAAATATACAGCTGTAGATGTAATTTATTTAATGCCAAATGCTCTGCCATGCAAATCTACCAACTAATTATAAAATAAAATTAATTACATAGCTGCAACTACAGAGAATTGACTGGTTAATGCATATTCATAATTAAAATGATCATATTTGACTCACATCTCATCAATGGTCTTGGTCAGTAATATGGCACATCATTCAGCCTCTGCTTTGTTTGAAGAATGGAGTCGGGATCACAGTGTCACGATAGGCTCATTAGCCTATCACAAAGCCTTGTTAACACAGTCAACTCCACTGGCAAGAATGAAAATGTTCTGCTTCATTACTAACGCAACTAGTTTTTTTTATGACAAATTAGTTTTCTTATTGTAGCAACCTCACCATTTGCGGCTTAATTACAGTTAAAGATGCCATATTGTGACACTTAAATTTCTATGTGTGCCGGTTATGGGGATCTATTATAGACTTTTTCATAGATGTAGATTTTTCTCCAGTTTTCCAACTGTTTGTAACTCTGCGTTTCTCTTATTGTCCATCTTATTGTACGAATTTCTCAGGACCGAGGAGTGCTGAGCAAGTTCATACTTTCATTCATGTCACAAGAGTTAACGAAGTATGGCTAATGAAAAATGAGACTAAATGTGTAATGCAATTTGATTGAACATAAACATTTTTCAGTGTCTTTCTCATCAACACACCGCTGCATTCAGGTCTTCCACTGATCAAAGCAGTGCAGTAGTTCTTCTTTAGACAGTTCTCTTTTCTTCTGACAAACTCTGACAGAAAGGGTTGTTTGCCTGTCGGTTAATTGTACAGGAAACAGACAGGCAAACAAACAGGAAATTAAAAAGGGCAAAACCTACAACAGGCAAAACAGGATGAAGGCAAAACCGGCAAAACAGAAAGAGTTGAGCAATCAGATCGCCGCATATTCCTGCACACAATAGAGGAGAGAATTAACCTAAATATATACAATGAGTGAGTGCAGAGGAGGAGACGAGCATGAAGGCCACATACTGATCCAGCAGCTTCCGTTCTGCACCTGAGGAGGAGACGACGTTACGGTCGCTGAATCACCGCCAGAGCACACAGGGAACCCACCAGAATTACGCCTGCAAACAGCGGTAAATGAGTGCACAGCCTATAACCCCAAACAGCAGTAGCAAACCACAAACCCACTGCCAACATACCTGATGTCGCTCGTGTGGACCACGTCGAATAACGCCACCATGATGGGTGTGCCTCAGAGCCAGGAGCAAGAGGAAGGAACGCGATAACAACTTCCCCTTATTGGCTCCGCTCCAGATGCAATTAATCAGCGCAGGAGAGAGAGAGCGAGAGAAAGAGAGAGAGAGACCCACTCTACTGCCACATTAGGAAAAAGAAAAAAGTCACAGTGCTAGATCAGGTGAATAGGGAGGGGGATCAAGCACTGTGATTTGTTTTTGGGTCAGAAATTGGTTTGTCCTGATGAAGAATGAAAAATTTTATTCTTGTACTGAGTTGTCATTTTGAGGGATTTGTCCAATTTGTTGAATGTTTTCCGTTGAATGTTTCCCGTGTGTGGGCATCCAGAGCGTTCATCACCTTGGACGTCCATTTTGTTCTATTCAAACACAGGTGTACATGACATAGTGTCTCCCATACCCCTCAGTAAATGGATGAAAAGATTCACCTGCTGTTTTGTTCAATTTCACCTAAAATTTCAAGATAATGTGTTTCTATACTCTCAACTCTAATTCACCTTTACTTTAATATAAAACACTGTGACGGTGAACCACATGGTTTTATCGTCATACTGTACGCACATTCATTGTTTAATAGACATAGACATACCTCATATGTAGGCCTCAAAACCTAAAAAGTTGGATTTTTACTGTATGGGACCTTTAAATAATCTACTTTTGCTGCCTTCACTTCTTGCAAAGTGTAATGTTCTGGCACAACTTTCATGGTGCAAGGAGGAAAGTCTACGTTTAATAAAGTTGTTCTACGCTGCCAGGGCTGGTGGAGTTAATGAAGTCTGTTGGTGACTTCACTTCTTGGTCAGATCACATTGGTTGCGTTTGCTCTTTAGATTATTTGTATCACCCATGATCCTCTGCAGGATGTGATAATTGGCCGTTTTACATATTAAAGATCTAAACTCTTTGAACATGTTTAAATATTTATTTAAACGTTTCACATTTATGAACCCCTGATGGTTTTCAGCTGGATAATGTTGTATCTGAATTGTAACCACTGACTCCACCTCAGGACATCAGTATTAATTCACATCACTGTCTGTTGTTCAGAGAGCGAGTTTCACTGGCCTGAAAAAAGGGCATAATTGAGAGATACAAATAATGATAATGTAGTACAAAATCATTCAATGTAGCGTCTTTGATTGACTGCACAGATGAGTCACAGCCGTATCAGATTACATAAAAGCAGCAGAGGAAAAAAGTTCACTTTGCAAACGCACACGGCATTGATTGATTTATTGAGTTTTTGTCTCACTTCACTTAGATAAAACAAGATGAAGCATCAGATTACACAACGATGACATAAAGCTACAACAGTATTTTCACAAGCAAGTGACTTTGCAATACATCTAATATTATTTCTGCCGTGACAGCTAGAATCAATCACAAACCATCATTACATCATTTGTGAAAGTAATCTTAGGTTACTCAACATCCATAAATGTCTGCCAAAGCTACTGGTCATAAATAATGGAATCTATTTTACACTCTAACAATGTCAGTTCAGTCCATATGCAGCCAGTAGGTACATTCATAATTGAATTTGCCACAGAAATCAAAATAAAACCATAAGGCTTGACCTGAAGTAAATACATTTGCTGCCTTACAGGAGTGGGTTAAGGTATTTTTGAGGAGGTAATAGTTCATACGTTTGGTGTAAGAACAAGATGATGTGGTATGTGTCCAATCACCAGAGTGTCCAGGCATTAGGGAAACTAAAGTGCAGTGCAAAGTGTGTGTAAAAATTGCACATAATTTCACTGGTATTTAGTGAGTTTTCGGTAAATATTTGTTTTTCTTTGATTTGTTTGTCAGCCACAATGCAGCTAATTTTCTAATTTACATATAGATGACTGATGCACAGTTAACAAGTAGTCTGATCAGGTTTAGTTGTTTGAATTCTCCATAAGAGCTGTTGGCATGTTGGAGACATATTGTGAAAAATTAGTTTTTTATTTCTTTTCCCATTTCAAAACATGTCTGGCTACTGAAAAGTTGATTAATTGATGTGTAGGTTCGTTCATTCACTTTCTTCCCCTTGATTCACTGGAGGGTTGTGGTGGAGCATGTTCCACCGGACTGAGGGCAGAGTAGCCAGGTCATCCCAGAGGTGACAGCATACAGATAGACAAACATTCATACACATTCATACCTGGGTTATATAGAGTAATAAGTCAATCTATACATATGCGTTTGGACTGTGGGAGGGAAAAAATGAAATTAAAATTGGGATTCTTTCAAAATAAATCTTGTTTTGCATGTAATGCCAGGAAGAGGCTTATTGCTGCCACCTTCTTAACTCACCTGAACTATGGGGACGTTGTTTACATGAGTGCCTCTGCCAGCTCATTACCAATGAGTTTTTTTCATGGAGCTTTAAGATTCATAACTGGCTGTAAACACCTCACTCACCATTGCACTTTGTGCTCTCTGGTCAGTGGATCATCATTATCCATATGCAGACTTTTGTACTGGTATAAGTTCACTTCCAAATCCATCCTTGGTACCTTGGTATATGCTAACGTCATATTTATCCTCCTACATGTCACTCAGACAGATCAGTCATGGCCTAAAATCCCAGGATTTCATCACCTTCAGCGTTCCCTCAGTATGTACTGAGCTTGGCAAAAAGTCATTCTCTTATTCTGCTCCTTCAACCTGGAACAAGTTACAGCAGGATCTAAAGCTGTCCAGCTTAATCCCATAAGGGAAATTTAAACTTATGCTGAAGGAACTGGAGGAAGCGTCCCTGGAGTATTCCTGTTTATATGAAACTATATGTACGATATTGTTGGATCTGTATGTAACTAAATGTTGTTTATGTTTGTCCAAAAGAGGTCTCTCTTGTAATTGAGACTAAGCGTCTCAATGGGACTATAAAGATTAAATAAAAATAAAAACGATAGTATCACAGGAAAACCCACACAGATGCATGAACGTACAAACACCACACAGGAAGACGCTGCCTGACAGTGTTGTGATCAAACTCAGGTCAAAGTACAAACCTACCTACTCCAGTTGTCATAATACTTTATAGAAACTCACCAGTGCTTTTCATTTCACTGGCCTAAAAACAAGGCATTTTGATTTCTGAGTTTGTGTGATATCACAAACCCAAATATAAGTCACTTTTCTCAGTCAGTCCTCCAGGACCACTAAAGCAATCAGAACCACCAGGATCATCCTGGATCGTAGGGGGGGCATCTGCATGATGGTATCCATGGCACTGATAGAAAAGGGGGTTGGTCACTCATTTACATCAAAATAAACAAATACTTAAACAACCAGTTATGTGCAGTATTTTGAGCTGAAACTTAAAAGTCATATTTTGGGGCCATGTACTTCAAATTTAAAGGCTTATACTGTACCATGTTTAGACATAGCCAGCTTTCTGTAAAACCTGATATTTTCTCATGCTTTTTTTCCATTTTATCCATGTGAAAACTCCAGCCAAAGTGGAGATTTGCTTGCCTGTGTGCAGAGGAAATGTAGCTTTAGGATCCTGAATGTCACACTGTGCAACAAAACATGCATTAATTTCAGATGTGTGAGCTTTGTTAAGGCTAGTGTGAAGATCATCACGGATGCTGTTAAAGTCATTTTTTACTTGTTTGTATTTAGAAGCACACACTTAGGAGCAACTCCACATCTCTGTTGGTCCACACAAGCAAACTTTATGCCATGTCTGCTGTGTTTACTTTGGAAGCAACAGGCAAGAGCAGAAGTCACATAGTCATTTTTTTTTCAGGACTCTGACTGGCGAGCGTGGCTTCACACTGCTGCCTACAGGTTTGGCACAGTGATGACTGTTTAAGCAGTATATTTATGCAGATTTGTGTAAATGAAACCTGAATGTAATCTGGTGTGTACAATGTAATCATTGAAAACAGGGAAACAATTGTTTCTAAAAATACCTGACTCTGTATATACAGTACAAGGCCTTCATAAATTCTTATATGGCCCCATAATAGGTATTTTAAGATATTCAAAACATAATGTTCCAACAAATCACATTGATTTACTTGAATCACCAGCAACCCACAGCCTCAAAGCCACGTGCTCTGCATCTTATTTTATCTTTAACATTATCCATCTATAATAATATGTAGATGCTGCATCAAGTAAAAAATGTTTTCATCGACTAAAATATGAACATTATGTTACATTATAGTACTACTTATTTATTTTACAAGCAGACTACTTTTTATTTTTGCCACTTGAGCTCCAACGAGGCCTGCATTCACTTCTTGCTTACACGTGTTCTTTTTTAATGACAACTCATTTTGGCCTATCAGCTGACTGTGTCTAACTGTGGTGTCTGTATCTAAAGTGCTGAAATATTTCCCGTGGCACCAGAAAGACGCTTACTTTAACTATTTGGCAAATAATAAGATAGTAAATATTGCTGACTGCTGTTGTACACATACAGTGCACCAGTTATAATAAACAGGAATAAGCAAATGTACTTTCACCCAGTTAATGTTTCTTCATGCTAAAACAGGCTTTCTGAAAACAGACAGAAACCTTCTTTTCTTCCTCTTCATTTGCATTCGTAATGATTATTTAGTCTTTAAGTTTCAGACTTTAATTACACCGTGTTAGGGGACAAACTAAAAACAAAACTTTTTTGCAGCAAGGACAGTTGTCATGACCTGTTTATAATTAACACTGCTTAGCCCAGACTTTTGGAGCAATCATGGCTACATTTTGGCAGATGCAAGAAGAGAACTGTTTATATGATGCCATGCCATTTATGTTTTTTATCTCTGCTTTAATTAAAACATAAGTCTGTGTAAAAAAAACAGGTAAACAAAACCATTCTCAAAGGTGGATAGTAGTACATGGGAAGAAGATTTTGAAAAAAAAGGCTGGTGTGACTGTGATTGAATTGTCTGTGAAAGCCATGTCCCCGGTCATTTGGCATGTCATCAGTTTTCAGTCACTTTGCACATGCAGAAGGTGGGTGAAATTGGGTGACGGATCCAGATCTTCCTCACTGTCGCTGAATCGTATCTCTCAAACCCATTTGGCAGCACACAAGAATGCTCAGCTCGTCCATGTGCCAAGTGTGTGTTTCTGCATGCTTAAGTATTTCTGTGATATCCGAGAGTGGGAAAATCGAGGAGACAGCTCTCAAACGTATGTCTGTGTTAGTTTCTGTGAGTCTGTTAAGCTATGTAAATGTAGAAGGAAGGTTTTGGTGGTATTTCCATACACTCCTATGTGCTATATTTGCAGAGGTGGGCAGTACTCAAGTACATTTGGTCCATTACACTGAGTAGTCTTTTCAAAGATATTCACTTCTGAGAGCAGCTGTTTTGAGGAATATTTTTAACTTCTTTTCAAGTTACATTTGTGATGGAAAAAAATGTACTTGTGCTCAGTTACATTTGGCCACAGCTCAGTGAGTAGGAGTCATTTTTACACATTAGTGATGGGAAGTTCTGCTCTTTTCAGACAGTTGACTCTTTCAATTCAGCTCCCCAAAAAGAGCCAGCTCCTTCAGCTCCCAAACGGCTCTCAATTTAATACCATTTGTAGCCTCATATTTTAACCTAACTTAGCGAATATGAAAGAATTGTGTTGCTAAGCCCTTTTGCATTCAGTGTTTTCATGACAAGCCTTGTAATTGCCTCATTTTGTGCATTTGTTCTGTTAAAAAAACATTCTTACTTTCAACATTTCAAACAAACTTTTACCTTGACAAAAGCAAATAAACAAAACAGTTCAAACACATTAACATACAAAAAAACAAACCAAACTCAGAACAAAACAGAATTACATCATGTTACCTTAACACAGGATGGCATTAAGAAAAATGAGATACCCCTCTCTGCTTTCGCATAATGGTATGATCCTATATCCTCACATGTGATTGACCAAATGGCCGCCATGGTTCCCAATCAAAACAAAGTTCTGCCATGAGCAAAGTTCGTAGCAAAAGAAAAAAGAAGTGGGGACCCAGCTCTCACTCTATGGGAATCGGCTCTTCTTATACCCTACAAAGCATCAGCTCTTAGAGCCGCACTTTGTGCACAACACATCACTATTACATATCCAGAATACCAACAAAGTGAACCAAAGTGAGCAAAATAATCAACAAAAACACTGACAAAATGAGCAAAAAGAGGCCATGCTGTCAACAAAAGCAGAAAAATAATCAATAAAATACTTGATACTTATCTGCATTTTTTGTAATGTTTGTTAATTTTATAGATAATTTCAGCACTTTAGGATTGTTTTGATTGTGGTTTTTTGTTCCCTTTTTGTGTATTTTTTTGGAAATTGTTCATTTATTACCTCATTTATAAGAAGGAGGGGTATGTTTTCACTAGTGTTTGTTTGTTAGTTAGCAAGATTACACAAAAAATAGTGGATGGATTTTGATTAAATTTTCAGGACAGGTGTGAAATGGGACAAGGAACACATCAGAAATCACCATCTGAGTGCACAGCATTTTTTTTTCACTGACCAATTAAAATCACTGTGTGCTGGGCATTTCATTGCACAGTTTTCACTGCTCACTCGCCAAATAATCAAAGTTGAGAAGGGGCGGGACAAACAAGGCTGCGGTTCAGTAGGTACAGCAGGTCATTCATGAACCAGAAGGTTGGCAGTTTGATCCCTGGCTCCACATGTCTGCAGGCCAAAGTGTCCTTGAGCAAGACACTGAACCCCAAGTTGCTCCCAGTGACAGTTCACTGGTGTGTGTGCTTGTGTGTGTGTATGGGTAAATGGAAAGCAGTGTAAAGCGGTTTGAGTGCCGAAATGTAAAAAGGCACTATATAAGTGCAAGACCATTTACCATTAAAAGAGAATCTAACAACCCAGTTTATGATCTAACACTGAAGGATTTCCATGATTTCATGAAGGAAGCGAACATCCAGAACAAAACAAAACAAGCGTTCTAGTTTTTGTTCTGAATTTGAATGCAGTGGTGAAAATATGCACAGAGTATACTCAGATTACATGTATGTTCATTATTTCACAAAAACACATTTGCCTGGTTTAAATGTGAGTCTCAGCATGATGGATAATGGACGATGTGGGTCTCAAGGTGACACTGGTCGAGACCCGCTGTTTTAGCATTGCAGCCCCCCCCATGTTTCACAGACTAAAAACAGATCCATTGAAGGAAAGGAAATGAGCTTTCAGTACAACCTTGAACTCAGCTCCTCTACTGCTCATCAGCCCTCAAGGTCCCTCGTGGCAATGAGCTCCTGAAATCAATGTTTTTGCCACATGACAAGTTCTAAACATTGGGACCTTCAACCACAGTGAAATGGGTTTGGATCGACTGCCTGAATATAAATGATTTCAAGGGCCATGATGATGCTTCATCAGGTTCTCGTAAGCGTTCAATCCACTCATGTTCTGTGCTCTCAGTCTGTGAAATAAAAGAGCTCCCTGTTTCTTCATGAGTTACTCTTTTTCTTTTCTTGATTGTTTTGTTCATTTTTGGACAACTTGTTTTGTGGATTGTCATGGTTATTTTTTGTTCATTTTGTTTATTTTTTGTTAATTTTTTAGTTCTTTTTACTGGTTATTACTGTGCATTTAGTTCATTGTGTTGATTATTTTTGCTCATTTTCTGTTAACTTATGTTATTATTGTGGTTATTTTTGTTCATTTTGTTTATTTTTGTGCATTCTTTTTTCCTTTTTTTGTTCATGGTTTTGGACCTAAACACCAAGGCACATGTATAAGCTCTTCACAAGCTATAATTTCTCTATACAGTTTTCTAGCAAGAATTTTATCGGAAATAGTCATTTCTCAAGAGTGACTGAACACAAATCACACATGATGGCAGAACTGATGAATCTGACCAATGTCCCTACCAACCATAACCTTAACGAGCGTCACTGTACCCAGTCCATAAAGGAGCCAAAGAAAAGCATCCCGGCTCCCAGCTGTATGAGCTTCAACAGCCTCAGTACAGTGTGGTGTACCACACCTATCCTCCACAGGGCATCCAGGTTACCATGCAATTCACACTTGATAGCCAATCTGCAGAGGGAACAGGTTGGACATAAAAAGAAAGATGGGAATTGCAGGCCAAGAACATCAGTCTCTAAAACACACATCAGATGAAGGTATAGTGGTTTCTGTCAGTGATCAAAATGATAACTTAGCAACTAAACATGAACATTTTCAGAGCGAGGATCATGACTGCTGAGAAGCTCCCCAGGCAGCTTCTTGCCTTTGATAGAAATTTTACACCTGAAGCGTGCAGTTCAGCATCAACAACTTTACAAATGGACCAGTCTGCTGCACCTGAAATCACAGAGCCCACCAGCACAA
>JAQQAE010009175.1:0-14761 GCA_029823295.1 Pseudamia nigra
TGTAGGGTTCATATGTTTGTAAATCTGACTGATGACGTCAGTGCCTCACCAGCCATTAACTTCACCGCACGTCACTGTTACAGTGTTGTTAGTGTAAACACACCCACAACTGCAGTCGAGTATATCTCAAGTAAAACTATGTCCATATTGAATAAATAGAAGATACGAAGATCTGACTTGGTCGGAGTCGACCGGAAAGCTAGTTACCGTAACAACATGTAATCGAACGGCAGTGATACAGTATGTTTGCTGTAATATGTCAATGCAGATGAAACAATTGACCGACTTGGCAAAGGAATATGGTCAAACTGCCTCCGCCATTTGAAGCAGAGAGGAACTATGAAGTCTGTGAAACCTGCTATGGGAATAACATTGATATCTAAGCAGTGGCGTCCTCTGGGGAAGCAGCTAGTTCCGATCGGAAGGCTGCCAAAGAGTTTAAGCTTCCTCAACAACAGACTTCACTTCCTCAACAAGTGTCCAAGGTGTCATTATAAATCATTTATAGAACTAATTCCATGCATTCCTTTTCAGATAATTAACATGACTTCCTTTTCAAATAATAATAATAATAATGATGAATAAATGTGCACATAGGGGTGTGTATTACACACTGTATATCGGAGTTTTCGTGGGTCTTGGAACAGATTACTCGGTTTTACATGTATTCCTGCGGGAAAACCGGGCCCATCTCACAACTTTTTCATGACGCCGGAATGGATTAAACTCATATGATGAGGTACCACTGTAATTATAACACAAAACTATGTACTAAAGCAACAAATAAATTCAGGTGTTCATACAAGATTGGGCAAAAATCTTGCAATACTGTACCAGCTACATTTATCTGATGGGAAACGAAGATGTGTAAAATAGTACTATGTAGTGGGCAAGTGCTGCTAGAGAGGGTTACTATGTATGAGTAGAGTAACACACATTGTGTGTAAAGTATTATTTTTGGTGAAAATGTCCCCCTTTTGCAATGCAGTTTGGGCCTGATGACTGTATGTAAGAGTAAGAAAAGGTCACCAGTGTGCTTGCATTAAAATGTACTGTATATAGGTATCTCAAGAAGCTTGAAATCATGAACCTACCTGGAGCATATCCCTGCACTGCTTTACAACTGCAGGATGCAGACTTTCACTGGATCCGCTGGAGTGTGGAGAGTCAGAAGAATGCTCCAAACTCGGATGAACTTCGTGTGGGTGATAATTCTTCCAGGCCCCCCAGCTTGATGCCGGCGTTGATGGAGCTTGCAGTGTTGATGGAGCTTGCTGATGGAGCTTGCTCCATCAACACCCACTCCACCCACTCCAGATATCCTCACAGAGCTCAAAAAACAAGATCACCACACGCCCCTGGCCATTCCGACGCCCAGTGTCCATCGCCTGCCTGTATTTGCCTCAGAGGTTCTTTACCTTGGCGGCAACCTGGACTTTTGTAATGGTGTGAGCATCCTGAGGGAATCCCTTCTCTGTAGAGTGCCTCAGATACTGCACCTGAAATGTGTCCAATATGTCCCTGTATTTGGACCTGCACGACTCCCAGTCAACACTCTCCTGAAGTTTGGTCAACTTGTCGTCGAAGTGTGACTTGAAGAGAAGTTCCACTTTGTCCTTGGTCCACATAAAAGTTTCCTTTCTCACTGTCACATTCGTATTCTCCGCCATCATCTCGTTTTCTTTTCTTTGTCCCGTCTTCTCGTTAGCCCAAGAAAAAGTAGTCTTGAACTTTAAATTAAAACAGAGAACAGATGTTTTTTCATATATGACCACATGCAGTTATGGGTCAATAATGAAAATCTGATGCAAAAACGTTTCTCGGATTTGGAGAGGCTGCCATCCAGAAACCAATGCATATATCCGACTAACCATTGATGCTTTTAAGTGGTTTGATTTCACTGTTTTGACTGTGTGTGTCCAAAGTGAAAAATGAATGGAGAACTCAAATGGAACGTTCATGACTAGAGTGCCATGTCTGTGGTTACCAAGGCAACAACAGTGCAGCATTGTCATGGTGTTTCCTTGGATGTTCTGTCATACCTCAGATGCCACTTTGATCCTTCAATACACTGAAAAGGATCATTTATCATAACACGTCATATACTTCAAATTACCACCTTCCCTTTATAAAATCACCTGGTAAGACCGAAACACTAATGGCTCTGTTTGAGTTGAAAAACTGATCTCGTTCTGGTACATCACTGAAGAACGAAGATACAGTAAAAAAGTTCACCGGTTTATCTACTGTTGATCGTTTGGCCCCTGAAGTGAAAATTTTGCTGTCAGAGAGCAATGGCGCAGCAAAAAGTAACAGCAATGACTCCAAAAGAAAATTATCTGGTGAGATATGATACTCCAGTTCAGCTTAGTTTAAGTGAATGGAAATCACAAAAGAGCCGTCCACCTTCAAAAACAAAGTGTGTTACACCTCACAACCGAACCAAGGAGATCCTCAGTGTCATCCTTCCACCCAAGGAATCTGTGGAGGGAAACCAGGTGTGGGTACAGGAAGTGTCCAGTGCACCGGGAACACAAGCAGATCTGCTGCTCTTAGAGGAAACGCTGAACAAGAAGCTGGAGGAATTGGAGGCTCAGGAAACGGGTATCTGCCCTGTGCGGAGAGAACTGTATTCCCAGTGCTTTGATGAGCTGATCAGACAGGCAACAATCAGCTGTTCAGAGCTGGGTCTCATGTTCAAGCGTATCCGTGATGAAATTCAGATGACTTTGGCTGCTTATAAAACGCTATATCACAGCAACATGGCTTTCGGCATGAGGAAGTCTGTGCTGGCTGAGCAGGAAATGGCACCCCTGAAGGAGAGAATATCTGCTTTGGAGAACGAGAAGAATGAACTGCAGAAGAAGCTGGAGGAGCCGGAAGCCAAACGTGATGCTATAAAACGGAAGGAAATGGAGAAGCGAATGAAGAAGGCCCGCAAAGAGGAGATTGATTGTCTCAAAAGAATCAACCAGGATCTCACGGCCAAGTTGGAGGAAGTCATTACGTTCAAGAAGTAACTTCAACAAGCAACAACGGAGCTGGCTTCATCATCCCAAAAATAATCACTCTTTGCAATGAAGTGAAATCATCATTTCTTACCACCCAATTCCCCTCAACTCCAAACCAATAGGCCGTGTGGATTTTGACACGCCTTTCTCAACTACTACACCTGCACCTACTATCAGAATATACAAAAAGATCTGTCAACCATCATAACTGGTAGGCATGCCAGCCCCTCAGAAATGGAAAAAAATGACTTGGATTTCGAGGCCAACTATGTCTGGGCCTTCAGATCCCATATTTCTCCTCCCATATTTGGGATCAAAAATAAAAAAGAAAAACTTACATAAAGAAAAAATGTTTTGAGTAATCTTTGAACTATAAATTAAAACAGATTTTTTTCATACATTACCACATGTAGTTATGGGCCAATGAAAATCTGACACAAAAACTTTTTTGGATTTGAAGAGGCTGCCATCCAGAAACCAATGCATGTATCTGACTAACCATTAATGCTTTGAACTGTCCATGGCTGTATCTCAAAGCTATGAAGAGAAAAAAAAAAAAAAAAAAAAAAAAATCAAGAAGCTGGGGCATATACAAAGTTGTTTTATGAAGGCCAAAGCATGATCAACCACGAAACCAAATTTTTTCCATTTTTGAGGGGCTGGCATGCCCAGCAGTTATGATGTTTGACAGATCTGTCTGTATATTCTCAGAGAGTCGGTGATGTATTACCACACTAAATTTCAGTTTCCCTATATGGTGTAGTTCTTGAGCTACTGACACCTGAAAATGGAAGAAAAATAAGGAAGCACCAAAATTGACACATACCCCCCCCCTCACTAAATTGGCCATATCTCAAAAAGTATACATGTGAGGAAACTAAAATTTTACAGTGTGTCTATTGGATAAATAAGGAACAACTGGCGACAATTTCAGAATTTTTTGAGGCCGAAGTGCATGGGATGTCTTGAAAATTTGTTTAAATGACATGAAATGACCCATAAGAGGTTCATTAAAAAGATGTGAGAGTGTGCTGATTCGTATAAACACTCTATAGTGCCCTGGTGGTTTTACTGCTTGACCCATTTAAATTTAGTGTCTTACAGTGTCATGTACCTAAGGACTTTTTCACCTGAAACCCACAAAACACTATTGGACAATGGACTCAAGATTAAAGAGGAATATTTCACTTGTATATAATATAACTGTACATAATGTTTTGCAACTCATGATTTTAATGATTGTTTAATTTAAATAAAAAAACAACACTTGACCTATTTGCTCAAACTGTCAGATTTCAAAATCAGACTGGTGTCATCGTCTAATCATACATTTAACAGTTAACATCAAAAGTTGAGGTCATGGAAATATTATTTAATCAACCCTGAAACCCTGAAAAATGCAATTAGAAACAATTAGAACAAAATCTGATGCTACATTGCATCATATTGTATTTCTAAGGCATTGTAAATAAAAAAGGCACTAGGTATCTTTTCCACCACATGAGAAGAAAATATACCATGTCAACAAAAGTCTCAGTGCTGTAATATACATCTAAACTGATAAAACTCACTTTAAAGTCTAAAGCACTAAGTTCTAGATACTTTGCAGTAAAATCTGTTTCTACATTTTCTATATTCTGATACTTAATTAAATCTTTGATCCCACAGGCAAAAACATAATACGGCAGTTTTTACTCATTGGCATAACAGCCTCAGAAGGGACTTTTTCCAACCACAAATCCTTCCACTTGTCCCAGTAGTGTTGCTTTGATTATATTCAAGAAGTCCATCTATCCAATTTATGGATAGATGGACTTCTACGCACTGCACTACCACGTCATCCTACCATATTCAAAAAGTCACCTCCCAAAGCAAAAAGTGCAGTCAATTCACAAATCCATTTACTCTGCCCATGTGACATAATCTGTAAAAATAGGCCTTATTCTAAGACTTTCTCTCTGAATAATCTTGTAAAGAGTAAGTTACTGTAGCAGTATTTTCATCAGAATTGGGAAACAGACTCTGCCTAAATCTTCCCTTTAAAACTGTGGCACAGTTTAAGGGTTTTTCTCCACTTTTGATCAGACATATTCTCTGTTTTCAAGGTCCTTTTTGATCTGTTTTTTAATGCGGTCAATTTCATCTTCATCTGAACTGTCATATTTGTCCTCTTTGTCTTTCTTCTCGCTGTCCACATCCTGGTCCCCATTGTCCTGACTGGTGGCGGACTGGAGCTCCTCTCGGATGCTGTTCAGTTCCACCAGACTATCATGCAGCTGCGTAGCCACCTCCCTGATTTTTGCAGCAAACTCAGACTTTGCACCTTTCTTGAGTTCTTTGGAGTCTTTGGCTACAAAGTAGATGTCCATACCAACGAAGAGTCCAGTGAGCACACCAGTGGCCATACTGGCAATCTGAACAGCTCTGGCTGCAGTGCTACCTGCAACATTGGCAATCTGCACAAAGCGCATGATTTCATTGGCATTGATGAGGATAGCTTTTCCTGCCATGGCGCCATCCTCATAAAACCTGCTGTTGAGCTCAGGGAAGTCCCGGTTGTAGGCGTGTTTCCTCATTTTAACCAGGTCAAATCTGCGCAGGTTTTCGATACCCTCCTTAATAAATTTGAGGCACTTATTGAGGTCTTCCATTTTCTCCTGGTAGTCCTCCACTATCTTCTCCACCTTCTTGCGGTCCATTGAGTTGTTGACTTGGTTAGAGATGCCAGCTCCTGCTGAGGTCAGACCACCCGCTGCAGCAACTCCCAACCCCACTGCTGTCACGATCAACGAGGTTCCCATGGTCACAGGGGCAAGGGCCAGGCCGGCAATGGTGGCCACACCTCCAATGGCGCTGGTGGAACCACCAGTGATCTGAGCAATCTTGGTGTTCTTATTGAACTTGTCCAGGCCATCGGCAATGCCGTTGAGGTCGATGACATGCTGCCATAGGCTCTCAGCGCGCTCTGAGAACAGCTTATTGAAGACACGGATGCCCTTCTGCAGCTTCTCAGCCGTCACAGCAAACACTCTGTGGAAACAAAGGTTTCAACATAAGTGTTCAGCAGTAAATCAAGTGCATCACAGAACATTAAAATATTTTTAAATGGACCATTTTAAAGGGTCTGTTCATAGAAACCTTAAAAACGTGTCAGTAGTCATGTTGATATTAATGTATTTTGCAAAGATTTTGAAGTATTGCATCAAATAAATGTTTGTAGAAATGGAAAAATTAATAAAGACTTCCTTAATTTTGTAATGAAAAGCTAGACCGCTAGCCTAAGGTGGTTTTTACTCTTTTTAATAAGAGTAACTATACTTATTGTACAATGGAAATCTCTAACGAATCATTTCCGACATAATTTATGTTGAAATCACATGCCTGTTTAGCTACAGCTTCTAAAGAAGACGATGGAGTACAGGTGTTTCATTCCATAGATGCTGTGTAAATATGGCCAGTTCACAGCAGGACATAACAGTGCCACTGGGTGCAACAGCTCATGGAAACATGCCTAATTTTCCTTTTTGCAATTTGAAACCCTGAATTGAATTTTGCTTGACAATTATATTGGAACATTACAGAGGAAGAACATTTACTCTCCTCAAAAATGCATGTTCTGTTCGGTTTCCCAGACATCAGTTTCTTAAACTATTTGTTTCAGTGTTTTGAACAGGAAAAATAAAAACATTTTCAAACATCTTTCAGCTTAAAAAGAAACTGCATACACCACTAGTTAAACATCATGTCACAAAAGTGAGTAAAACTGATTTGTGTGAAATAACCCTTTAAAACTCCAAAAGGCATGTTTAATTGTTTACTTACTTAGCCTCCTCTTTCTCGGTCATGTCATCAATTTGAGGAGTGTCTTCCCATTCTGAGGAAGTTGAAGTATGAAAGCATTATTGGTAAGCTTTGCATCGCTCGTCAGTAAAAATATGTTGACTACTTGACATTTAATTTTAAAAACAAGAAAAATTTGTGTTCTGCGCAGGGTGAAACGCATGGTGTAACAGGTAAATAATATAAAGTATACAAACATATTAGGGGTCCAAAGCTACACAAAGGAAAATTACTTTTTTCTGACTTACCATCCACTGTGTTCCACCACTCCATAAGATTCTCCCCATCCTAAAAGAAACCATTAGACTGTTTATGGGCTTGCATGGATTTATGGCTATACACTACTAGTCAAAAATTTGGCACACCTTCTCCTTCAGTGTTTTTCTTTTTTTTATTATTTTCAACATTTTACATTAATACTGAAGACAACCAAGTTGCAACAGAACACATATGGAATTGTGTAGTAAACAAAAAAGTGATCAACAACCCAGAAGATGTTTTATATTTTAGATTGTCCAAAGTACCCACATTTAGCTTTGATGACAGCTCTACTGGCTTGTGCCATTATTTCAGATTCATGAGGCAGTCACTCCAAGGGAGTATGTGAGATTTTATTAAACTAAATGTAAAAACTGTGCCTGCAGAAGAGGCGATCACATCAGTTGCCTCTTTGCCACCAGTGCAGAAGTGCTCAGTTCAATGCAACAGCGCAATGTTCAGTGTTGACAGCTTGTACCTTTAATATGTCATTGTTATTTTTGATCCTTAAAGAACATATTTTAAAGTAACAAATACCTTGTTTTTTATTTTTAGTACATCTTCTTAAAATGTCTTTTTGTATGAATATTTATGTTAATGATTTATCTTTTTTCTAAAGAAATGTTTATCTACGAATAAGTTCATGAATTCAGTTTGAAAACAATCTCAACACAGGGCACTTAAGTTGATAATTATTTTTTATGCACAAATCTTAATTCACAATTAAGTTAATGATTTCATTTTTAACAATCATTAGTTGCTTTTTTAATATTTTTATTTCCAAATAGTTCCACACAACACAGGCCACTACAAATGAGCAATGGATTACACAATTACCAAGTTGAATTAATTGGACACTGTTGACAGTGACATGTTTCACATCTTTTTTCAACCAAAAATGGTTTGTGCTTTTTTAGGAGGTACTTCACTGAAAAATATTTTACGGGGCGGGGGGGCACAGGAAAAGGTTAAGAAGCAGTGCGTTAGACCATCAGTCGGTCTTGTGCAGAGGAAGGGTGGCTACAGAGTCAATAGTCCCATTACTGCTACTGCAAGTACCGTACAAATCAGTATGATGGCAGAAAACATTTAAATAAAGAGAGAAGGTAAGAAATGAAACATGTTCTGGGTAGTTTACTAAACAATTCCATACATGTTCTTTCATAGTTTAGTATTCATATTTAATATCTTCAGTATTAATGGGCAATGTTGAAAATAATTTTTTTTTAAACCCTGAAGGAGAAGGTGTGTCTAAAGTTTTGATTGGTAGTGTAAACAGCAACATATTTTGTCTGAAACCAACCTCAGTGTCTTGAGGCCGTGCAGGTTCCAGGCGGTAATCGTCCAGTTGGTCAAACAGAGACCTCTTTGGGGCTTCATTCTAACAAAAGTTAAATTACAGGGTTAGGGTAAATATTAAAATTCATATGTCAGTGGCAAGATAGGATTTACACTGTGAGAAGTATCAAGCTTTAGATAAAGTACGTAAATATAGGAAGCATCAGTTTCACTTTATTGAAAACAGGGGGAAGTATTGGTCAAAGGCATTCTTGTTATAGTCTGTTTTGTTGCTCATGCAGAAGTAACAAGGACAAAATTAACCATAGACATGTTGGAAAAGGAAGCAAAGCATTAAAACTGCAAGGAGTGATGATCAGGCCCTCGCCAACCCGCGCAATTTGGACCAGGCAGCCGTTGGTGGATCCACGCAACTCGAGGAAGGTGCCAGCGTTCTACATTACTCAGGGTCTGCAGTTAAGTGATATTTATTACAGCCCCACAGCATTTTTCAGGTCTCGCATAGATGTGTATAATAATCACAAGACTGAAATTCTACTCACTGTGTGACTGTGTTCCTGTGCATCCTATCTATTCACACCTGCCAAATCCAATGTGATCACATTTGAACAGCTGGTGCATCAGGTCTTTAAAGCCCCAGTACACATTCCTGTCTGAACATTGTTATGAACCGCATTTTACATATTCTGTTCGTTTGAAAAATATCTTGGTATTCCTGAAGGCCTGCCAAATCAGGTCATATGATCTGTTTCACACAATTCTGTAAATTTAATGTGTTTTAAAACACATCTACTGTATTTTCCTGATTAAAAGTCACGTTTTTTGCATAGTCTGGCGAGGGGAGTGACAAATGAATGAATGAATGAATGACTTTATTTATAGAGCACTTTACAACAACAACAACAAAGCTACATCGGAGCGACTTATATTTTGAATAAATTCGACTGTAGGGTGCTTGACACACCGACAGCCGCTAGAGGAGACGAGCTGCAGCGCAGCTCAGGTGCGCGCCTAAGCCCCGAACAGATGCGACCTGTTCTGCAGAGTGACGAATACACATTTTTTTCTTCTTCATTATCCATCTTTTGGCTTGTGCGACTAACATACCGGTGCGACTTTTTACCCAGAAAATACGATACATAACATAGTTATATGGTTTTAAATCTTATCATTTGTCTTGTGGTGAAAACACCATATAAACGTCTTGTCCATGGGACAACCATGGGATAATGCTTGTCCCGACAGCCCAACTTTTGATTTCCAGTAGGTGGCGCTATAATTCAGGATGAATATTATCAACTGGCTGAGTTCAGAGTGCAATGGTTACATGTGAAGTTTGATTTTAATCAAAGCAAAAATGGATGAGTTCTAACTATTTTGTGTTTCATGAGACATCTAAAGTTAAGATCTCCTGAATCAACAGTGGAACATGCCTTCACTGTTTTGATAACTTTTAATCTTTAACATATGACATCTGCACTAAACAAAGATGAAGTCATTCAGACTAAATTCAAAAACTACTTTGCTAAAAAACAAGGGTTGGAAAAAACTAAAATAAGATCTGTCGTGCGATGTGGACTTCCTGGTGCCTACCTTGCCGTTTCCTGTAGGTGGCGCTGTGATTCAGACTGAAGACAGAATTTTGATTTTTCATGTGAAATTTTATGCAGACTGTAAAGAGATTGGTTGACTAATGTCAATTTCATGATTTATTGTGAGATGTCTACATTTGGCTCCACCCTCACCTTATAGTGTAAGATATTCACAAGCTTTTGACAACCTTTACTCTTCAAAATGTGTTGTTTAGACTGACCAGGTTTGAAGTAATTCAAGCAAAAACTGTAGGATGAATTTGATCAAACAGAAGAGATGGAAATAGCCAAAATGAGACCAAAAATTCATCAGTGTTTCCACATCTTTAAAGTTTTAAGTGCGCCATTTAATAACTCATAATCATCGACATCTGGAGATGATCTGATGTGAATGCCAACTCATTTGGATGAAACGTGTAGGACAAGTTTGTTCAAACACATCATGAGTAAAGTGCCGTAAAAATGCCAAAAAATGACCACAAAATCCAAAATGGCAGACTTCCTGTTGGTGTGGGGGCATGAGAGTAATTACATTTTTTGTTTGTCTGGGTCTGATACATGTGTACAAAATTTTGTTCAGGTACGCAAATCTTGCTGTGCACAGGGAGGTGACGTTTGGCCCCGCCTATACGCTAATTTGTCCTGCTCACCCATATGAAATGTATTTAAAAAAAAAAAAAAAACAAACAACATTTTTACGCACTCCTGATATGTGTGCCAAGTTTCATGAGGATGTGAGCACAGTGAGTATGCGAAAAACGCAATAATCTGGGCTGAAACAAAAATAATAATAGTAAATAATAATAATAATAATATTAATAATCCTTTGAGTTCCAAGGGTCCCTCGCCAGCACTGCATGTTTGGCTTGGGATTAATAATAATAATCATGACCATTCCAATAGGGCCTCAGCAGCGATGCTCAGTGTTCAGGCCCTAACAAGTCTGGGCACATAGCAGTCTAATCTCATCTTTCATGCAAAGGCACAGACACAAACATGAGATGATACTGGTAGTGAGGTGGGGGAGGGGTATGTGTCAAGGGGGCAGGAAACAGTGCAAGGGGAAAAAAAAGTAAAAACATATGTTGACTAGAATAGCCTCTGTTGGGAGGTGCACAGGCACCCTGGAGGAAAACCTTGTAAATGCCTATAAGAGGTTTGTTTTCAGGGAGGGAGTGGTCACATGACTGAAACAGGGTTTTTGTAATCGTGCACCGCAATGAGTAAGACTACATGTCGACACACGCAAAACATGTCAGACATGTGGGAAGGAAAGCAGGCGGAAAGGAAAGCAGAAAGAGAGGCAGATAACCAGAAAGAAAGGCAAGAAGACAGACAGAAAAAAAAGAAAACAAAGGCAAAAAAATGGTAACAAAACAGAAAAGTAGAGAGTCAGATACTACCTCTGCTTGGCTGTTTGCAGCTCCATCTGGTGTGTTTCTCTGTATAACCTTGGCCTGAAACCAATGAACACAAACAAAAATCTTACTCGGTAAAAATGTACTCAATGACATGATCCTGTTACTTAGATCAGCAAATATCATATGTACCATATCATGGTATACAACATTTAGGCTGAATGTCAGTGCATGATATGTAGCTCACTTTTTATGTTAAAGAAGCTAAAAGTTTAGTTCTAAGTCCAAGTCACACATGAGATGCCACAAGTAGAGATTGTGATCAAAACAAGTGATGACTGTTTCCTCTCCTGTTTGAGGGCATGCACTTGCATAATATGTAACTATTTTGTTACAAACTATATTTTCCAATGCTATAATTAGTTTTAAATAATATCAATATACGGTACTAGAGATTCATATGGTGCCATCTGCAGATACAAGTATCCTTGGTAGCAATCAAAAAAGGCCAATGACCAATATTTAGAACACATCCAGGTAGATATACTTTTGCATTGAGTCTGTGTCAGAGAAAGTACACAGATTACTCATTTGTTTTTTTGAACTCATTGAAAAAAAACACACATTTTAAACAAAAACAAGTGTGTAGTAATAGTCACAGTTCTACAGGGTACTCTATCTGCTCAGTGTGACCGAATTTTGCAGCAGATTAAAATGTAGTTCGGAATTAAAATGTACATGTTACATGTTTGAATGTTACCTTGACTCGAGGCATGAAGGGATTATGTTTCTTAGGCTTCCTGACTTTGGTCTGAAAGAAAACAGAATTAAAGAGTTACAAAACATCCTCAGCAGTATTTGATACTGCCGACGTTCAAGAACAAGATAAAGTTCAGTTGAAAACCTCTGCTTTGTCCATGCGCTCATCATCTTTCTTCTCTTGTTTGGTTGAGGACTCCACTTCCTCTTCATCTTTCAGCCCTTCATCATCAGATGAAGCCTGAAACAAATAAATATTTTGTGTATGAAATCATATAAACATTGCAATGACAATGGAAAAAAAAAAAGATTTTTCCGATACCATAGTCATTCCTGGCCAATAAACAGTCTATCACTATGATACACTAAAAAGACTTCATACCATCTGGCCATGCAATGATCACATCTAAACCTAATGGAGCACCTTCATCATATTTTAATAATCAAATGCCAAATGAGGGAACAACTTTTGGATTTGTAATATTAATCCTGCCAGGAGAGGTCACATATTTGTGAGAAAGTACCATGTTTTAAAACAGTTTTAAGCAATCATTTATAAGGAACAAATAGGCACTGACTGGCACTGGTATTTGGAATGCTGCAAACACCCCATGATATCAACATTTCACTGAATTTATGTGTGAGAAACAGTATTATTCTTTGAATATCATACACCTACAGGGAAAAAGTGCAAGTTATGTGTTGGAATGTTACCTTGAGTCGGGATATGAAGGGATTGTGTCTCTTAGGTTTCTTTACTTTGATCTAAAAGAACAAACAGAATCAATGTGTTACTCAGAAATGCTGCCTTTAATGACAAGGATGTGAAATAAAGCAAGAGAAGGAAAAGTTAGTTGGAAACCTGTCCTCTGTCCTTGTTCTCATCATCTGTCTTTTCTTCTTTGGAAGAAGACTCATCATCATTTTCTTTCAGGCCTTCATCATCAGATGCTGCCTAAAATAAGAGCAAATGTATGTATGCATATGTACTGTAGGTGTGTGAGACACTTTTTTGAAATCAAACACAATTTGCATATGTTTCAACACAAATAATACATAACGGTTCTCATTGTTTTAGTCAATAACAATACAGGCTTGCATGTACCTTGGCTGTTGGGCGCGGCATAAACGGATTATGTTGCTTGTGTTTTTTCATCTCACTCTGAAAGACATGGCACAGAACCAGTGCATTAATGACACGCTGCGCTAAAACTGGAAAACACAGATAAAAGAACATCATGTGTGTTAACATGTGCTCCTACCATAATTGTGCTCTTGGAAAAAAGAACAGCGTTTGCAAACAAAATAATAACTTTTATCCTTTTCCAAGTACAAACTGTCGCTCATCCCAAAGACGCTATAAGAATTTACAAGGAGAAAGTGACTCATACAACCGCTAAAATACTGTGTGCCTGTACGAACCCTGTATGTGGAAGTACCGTATTTTCCGGATGAAAAGTCACTCCGGTATGTTAGTTGCATGAGCCAAAAAATGCATAATGAAGAAGAAAAAAAACACGTATTAGACGCTCTGCAGAACTCGTCGCATCTGTCCGTGCTGCCGTGGGTGCGCGCCTGTACTGCACTGTGGCTCGTGTCCTCTAGTGGCAGTCAGTGTGACAAGCACCCTGTAGTTGAATTTATTCAAAATATAAGAGGCTCCTGTGCATTTGTCGCTCCCCTCGCCAGACTATGCAAAAAAACGCGACTTTTAATCAGGAAAATATGGTATATGATTTGAACGAGGGCTGTCAAAATTAACATGTTAATCGAGATTAATTCATCTGCATGATTAGTTTGATTAAAAATTTTAATACCATGAACGCATGTGCAATGCACAATAACTCAACGTCCAAAATTACACCCATTGACACGAAGTAACCACTGATTACAAGGACACAACCAGTCTTACTTTCATTGACGAAAATTTTTTGTCATGCTTTTCATCATGACTATATTTTTGCAGACGAAAACGAAACAAAAATTAAGAATTAAGTCAATAATTGAGACAAAAGCCATGACTAAATTGGCTGACACTTTCGTCAACAAATAAAAGACGAGACAAAAATAGACAGTGACGAAATCCAATCAAAAGGAGGACAAGATAAGAGAATACAAAGATACAAAAGAGCCACTCAAAAAAATGGAAGAGGCGGGATTGGATGAGAAGAGAACCAATCAGTGTCTTATTGAGCGGTGAGGGGAAACTTGCCACTGTTTTGAACACGTTCCCAGGAAGAAAACTGATGAAGAGACGATAATAAAAAGACGAGAAAATGTCCACGGCTGAGACAAAAACAAGGGGATATTTGTGGCCCATTTCACATTTGACAACGATGAAAACAAGACAAAGTGTAAAGCATGTGCAGCAGTCATTTGTGGAAGAACACAACAAATTTGAAGAGACATTTACGGAATAACCACCCGGATCTTTCTTCAAAAGGTAAATTTGTTTAGACTTTTTTTTAATTTTTATTGTGTAATGAAGTCTGATGCCTTCACCCTCCAGGCCTTCTCCAGCTCTTCTCTGAGCCCCTGTTATTTCTCTAGTTTCTGTTTAGTTTCAATGGATTGATTACAAGAAAGCCTATGACTCAATGCCACATACATGGATCATTGAATGCTTGGAGCTGTACAACATCAA
>JAQQAE010009176.1:0-14760 GCA_029823295.1 Pseudamia nigra
GGTTGCTGCAGTTGGTCAGGTCTAGGTTCAGCAACATTATGTGTCCAAAGAATGAGGTCAGCTGACGACCTGAATACGTATACTGAATGACCAGGTTATTCCATCAATGGACTTTTTCTTCCCTGATGGCACGCACATATTCCAAGATGACAATGCCAGGATTCATTGGGCTCAAAATGTCAAACAGTGGTTTAGGAAGCATGAGACATCAGTTTCACATGGACTGGGCACCACAAAGTCCAGACCTTAAGCCCATTGAGAAATATCAGAGTGTGGGACTTTTTTTTTTTTTTGGAGCACAGAAGGTGTTTTTAAGGAAAATGCAAGGATGTGTTGAGAAAAGAAGGAAAGCACCCATCAGGTGAACGGGTTTCTGGGGTTTAAATACTGAATGTGCCTGCCAGTGTGTCCATGGGTCCAAAACAAAAATCCTAAACATACAAGTCGTTCCAGAATAACAGCTAAAGAACATCTTAATGTTTTGGGATGGACAAGTCAAATAATTAAACAAAGTGAAATGATGTTAAACACCCTGAAGTGAGAGAAGTTCATGAGAAAACCCAACAAAAGCCTAAAGGTGAGGCTGTTCTGTTTGGAGGAATGGGCTAAAATTTGTCCAGGCTGATGTACAGGACTGATCAACAGTAACCACAAATGTTAAGCTGTAGTTCTTGCTGGACAAGTGGGTCAAACCAGATAGTGGCAACAACAATTCACACACCATTCATAGATTTGTCATACTGGATCATTTTCATCAAGTAACAAATATATTAATTGGGCCTTCTCCTTATCTACGGTTAGATTCCCCTTAATGGATCATGCATTATGTGCAATATTTGTTGTGCTGCTGCCTTCTGATTCTTGGTGGACAATGAATTCCTATTCAGGGATTGTGTTTGAGCCAGTAGCCAATCAGCTTCATCAGTCTACTTAAGCCCAAGGAGCTGCAAGGATCTTAGTCTTTCTCTTGGCCTTTGTTTACTGTCGGGGTGCACATTGTATTTTATTTGTAGTTTGTACATTGTTTTTGTGAGCCTTTTTTCTTCATGATGAATTAAATCATTTGTTAGTTAAAACATTTGATCATCTTCTTTCCAGTTTCCTTTGTTGCCAGTCAGCCTTTGTAGGAGACTGTGGCTATTTTTGTTCAATTCTCCTGTTTTCCCTTGTGTTGCCAGGAGGTGCAGTTGTAGGTTTGTAAGATTTGGTTCATTTGTGGTCACATTAGATGTGGGTTTTTTCTGCTTTGGGTGGTTTTGGGCATTTCTCCTCTTGTCTTTTGAGATGCTCTTTAGTAACAATGCTGGCAATTTAAAAAAGACCATTAACATGCTCAACACTCTTCATTGGCCCAAATCCTGTTTTGCACCACAGGTCAAAAGTTTGGACACACCTTCTTTAGTATTGTTTTTTGTTTATTTTTATTATTTTCAACATTGTCCACTAATAGTGAAGATATCCAACCTGTGAAAGAACATGTATGGAATTAAGTAGTGAATAAAAAACATGTTTATTTCAGATTGTCCAAAGTAGACACATTTGATGCAGCTTCGAGTCTCTGATCTGATTCACCAGGTATGTCAAATAATAGTATGGCAAGAAAATACATAAGCTGGTCTGAAGCACTGAAAGAAGGTAAAAAAATTGGCACAAATGAACTCACCTGAGATGTGAAAACCACTTCAAGTGACTACTTTGTGAATCTGAAGAGTGAAGTCTCATCTAAGCTAAATATGTCTACTTTGGACAATCTAAAATTTAAAACACATTCTGGGTTGTTGTGGGATGTTTTCAGTAATAATGTGGAAATAAAAAAAAAAAAAACACTGAAGGAGATGGTGCATTGGCTAGTATAAAAATCAGATGTTTTTAATATATTGTATTTCTGTCAAATATACAGTAGACAATTCTAAGACAGGGGTCTGCAACCTTTACGATCAAAGAAGCCATTTTTGGAAAGAAAGTTAAAAAAAAAGGGTCTGGAGCTGCAAAAAAAAGAAAATATGCCACAAAAATTTGGGATAAATTGCATAAATATAGACTTTAAGACATGTAAATAATTAGGTTTTTTTTTTTTGTTTTTTGCTTCTATTGACCACAAAGACTGAAGACTAAGCATTCAAACAAAAACCCAAAACCACCAGCACTGACAAAACTAAGACACAGTTGAGATGAATGAATTTTTGAGAATCTAGCAATTGGAGAACAAGACTAAAACACTGTTGAACTATCAGTTTGCTAGGGACAAATCTTTATTATTTGTGACTTCAACCCATGAAGTTACTGAGTTTTCTCTCCACAGCTGATTAAATCGTATTTGCAGTAACCACAGGCGAATCATGTTGCCTTTACACACAGTTACCAGCAGAGGGAAGCCTAGACCTGCATATTGCAGGTGTAAACTCAGAGCAGTGATCTTGAACAGCCTCGGATCTATTGTCTTACCTCTGTGGTGTTGTGGAATGCTTTATTTGTGAAGAAATGTACACTGAATGTACTTTTATTGATGGAATAGCAGCAGTTCTCTGATCATATGGCACAGTGTTTAATAGGTGGATTGCTCCCTCATTTTGACCTTTGTTAAAATGATTAAAATAAGTGCTGAAGTAAACAAAACACTGCACCCCTCACTCGCTGTAGGGTCCCTCTGAAACAGCTTGGTGATATTTACCAAGAGGATCCCCGTGCCAGGCTTTGGAAGCACATACGTTGTAAATGAACAGGCTGATGAGGATGAAAACATTAATTGTGCAGAAGGCTGTTGTCTGAGAATTGGGGCAGGCACCTGCTGCAGAAGTGGGTGAGGATGAAGAATGCTGTCCTAGATTGCCCACCAGCTCACCTTAACCCAACCCGCCAAATTAATCAACTCTTCAGAGGCCATCCAGTTTGTCTGGGGCAGCCAACAGAGGAGGGAGAGGAGCCTCCTTTTAAGGCACAGGTCACACAGACCTGTAGGAGCCTCCATTTAACAGAACCAGGAACAATGCCACACTGGAATGGCGTAGAGACACAGGGGTTTTAGTCTTGCCCTGCAGGATGGAGTGCTAAGATGCAGTTTTGTCTTCAGCCATCTGTCTCTTTGTCTCAGCGTGTTTTCTCCTGAGATGCGTTTTGAATGTGCAGGGGTTGAAACGCTGCTGAGGAGGGTGATGTTTGATGAGGTGTGCTGAGACAGAGGGGGCTTAGAGGCCCCATAGGGAGCACAGATGACTAACTCACTACTCCTTCTAATCTAGGACAAGCACACCTAGACATCCTTCATGACTCTAATGTTTTACTCGTGTCGGGCCAAAAATATGTCCACTGAGGTTAGCCAAAGTGGGTCGCCCAACAGCTTTTTTTGGATCACAGAAAAAGAAATCGTGCCATCTAAATGATCGCTGTCTTCTAAAACCCACCCTGGACGGCAAAAAGCCTTCCCCGCCAGTTTATTTTTACAAGTATCAAACTGGGTCAATGACGCCACAAAATATGACAAAACCCAATTTCAACAGTGTTTAAAAGCTTCCAGAAACAGTATTAGTCAAAGCCTTTTTCAAAACATTTTATTGGTCTTATAGAAAATAAAGTAAGCTGTATCAACAAACATACAATATATACATCAATAACTTAGACACCTCAGAGAATCACGTTTAAATCCACAGTTGTTACTGTATATATGAATACATAGTACTTATCTACAGATTGCAAAAAGTACAATAATTTAATTTATAAATAGTTACAATTAACTATTGTCTGTTTTCATACAAAGTACTGCAATATTTTATTACAACCCATACAGAAAAATAACAAAACAGATTATTAACTTTGTATTACTCGCTTTAGTCGGATTTTTATACCTTCGAAACACAGATCCACTCCATGGAGGAAGAAAAAAAACTGCACAGTCAACTGTTTACAAAGCATAATTTCATGAAAAAAGCCAATGTCCCCAGAGCTATTAAATTCCACGCAAGTGCTGTTGTTTATCCTCTCTAAACGTGTTGCTTGTGAAACAGAAAAAAAAGATGAAAACAAAATCTGCAGAACAAATTACAGTGCTAAGATCAATTTCAAATACACACTCAACACGCCATGACAACAGAAACCACGTGGATGATGCTACAGCAAAGGACGAGCATTAATGACTGGTGTAGCAGCAGAGGAGCCTCAGTCACACAAATACACACAAACGCAGCCATACCAAAGACAAAAAAAAAAAAGATATTGCAAATGGCCCTTTTGACAGAATATATTCTAGCATCGATTTCAACCACTACACAAATGGTAAAAAGTCTGATTTATGAATGCGGTAAATCAGAGTATTAGTGAGTAAGGCTCGAGTGCAACTGTCTCCTAATTCCTTACAGACGTTGTGTAATATTACATTGAAACACGCTGTGAACAAGGGCCAATTGCCTTTTCGTTTAGGGATGAAATCCGAGGGCAAAAAAGAAACCGAAAGCAATCCTCAAAAAACCTACAAAAACAGCAAGAATCATTAAATAACAGACCATAGTCACTTGGACGATACTGATTACTCTTACATCTACTCTTTCACACCTTTCCACTGAGTTGCATATTAAGGGTCACTTTTTCACAATGGTCATTAATACCTACTGTAGCTACATACTATACACCTGTATGTGTGAGAAAGAGACAGTCATCTCTAGCAGAGATTGAGAGAGATTGGTCGATGGTGCCGCTCAAAACACCTTTAAAAGACACTTGACACGCAAAAGATTCACTCCACAAGACTGCCACAGCAATAAAGACGTCAACATCAATACTGGGCTATGTCAAGAGTCGGATATACTATATTTTCCCACAGTTAACCAGTCAATGTAAATAGCTAAGCATGTTGACGAAGTGAGGATAGGGATACTTGCGCACAGACAGTAGAACCGGCAGCCAGGTCTCTTTAGCATGGAGTTTTGCTGAGGCGTCGTTTTTGAGAGCAGATTAACGCCTCGGCTCTACACGCTGTACAACGTTCTGACCAGCAGGAAGAGTGAGATCTGGATGATTCTGTTAATGTCATTACACGACTGCTTTCACCTTGAAGTGTAAAACGGCTTCACTGGTACATTCCCTTTAGAAGACCAGGAGAGTGATGTGACACTTGGCACAGAAGAAGAAGAAGAAGAAGAAGAAGAAGAAGAAGAGGCGCCGCTGGCAGCTGTTGTTGATTGTAATTCTGTGTGGTCGTGATGCATCTCTTTCTGAGTATGGATTGAAGCCCTTTTATGACATGCTTATTATAAAAAAGGGGAAGTAAATGAAAAGAGCTGCCATTCCTGCTTCTCATCTAAAATGTTTGTTCATTTTTAGAGTGACCTGTTTTGTCCTGAGCAAAACAAGCAGGAGCTTAGTGCATACAAACCCACAATCAAACCCGACCGCTTTTAATCTGAACACCAGTGGGGAAATTCGTACGAGTACCGCTGCAAGGTTTCTCACACAAGTTTTGGGGGGAGAGGAAACATCGACAGGTAATCTGCTAAATCTGGTTACGCTCATTTATCCTGTCATAAGCAGAATTTGAAAGGTTATTCATTACGCTCCAGTCTCCAATTCAGACCAATTAAGTGGCTGAAATGAATATGATAATGAAATCCTCCCAATAATGAAGTAATTTACTTTCAGGTTACAGACAGAGTATTCAGAAGGCGTCCGGCACCAAGTGCAGCCATTACTCAGATTCGGAAATGACAATATCACTTTAAGCATCAGGAGAAATACCGCGTTTGAATTAATGCTCATTAGGCTGCAGCTTTTAGAATACCCAAATGCCATTTCACTAAATTCAGTCGTACATGGCTCAATATGGTAAACTTGTAATAATGACGCTATGATTTGTAACTAACACCAAGGAAGCGGGGGATATCACAGATGCCAATACGCACAAAGACAATTGACCTTGTTTACACCACCTAGTTTAGCTCTACAGATTTGTTTTAAATAGCACAGCATTGACATCTATACAGTGAACGACACTGCCAACTTGTCACTTACACATCACATCACGCGCTACCCCACAGTACGCGCCTAGTCACTAGAAAAGCTATCAGACTTCAATAGTAAGCCACTTTCGGTACAATTGCAAAAAAGATGTCACAGGATTTTTTTTTTCCGGTTTTCTTTTTGTGTATTTCTATAAACAATGGAAGGTAATCTACCTAGTAATAAAAACCAAGAACTCAACATTAGACAAAGTTTCCTACACCTTAACAATTCAAACGGTAAAGCTTGTGTAAAGATTTTCTTTTGGAAATATCTGACGGCCCTGTCAACAAGTAATTACAAAAAATGCAATAAATATCTTTTAAACAAAACAACATATTCTTCTACATGAGCAAAAATTTCAAAATGTTTGTGGATTACACTGTCCCCACAAAACACGAGGATATTACTGTAATAACATTCAGGTTTTCAGATATTGTCGAAGAAGCTTGTCATATTGGAATGGCACTCAGCTCCAGAACAATATCCTGTAGAACGGCTGATCGTTTTTCCACTTTTTCCATTTCCACTTACCATAAATATGCAAGACCTCTTTGTATTTTCAGTGCATACATATATTATTGCATCTACCAGTCATATTGATAATGACAAGTTCATTAATAAAGCCTGTCAGAGACGCATAAACAGAAATTAATGCTGGGTTTGGAAGCATTATTTCATGCTTATATCCTTGACAGACAACCAACAAAATCACAAATTGAACTAATTTACTAGTTTTGGATTAGTCAGGCTGTTGTAAAGACATCTGTAGCATCCGCAGCAACAGTTTGTGACCAGCTGCTTTTTATCCTAACTGCAGTCAGTGCATAATAACGAGCAAAGGGGTTATGACCAAGAAAAGTGCCCACTCTTTATTCAGATAATAATAATTTGGCAGAAATTGTTTATTTTTTGACAGGCTGTGTTCATTTGTCAACATGTCAGTTATTAGGATGGAAAAGGCTTAAAAGCACAGATAAACATATTAACAATTTGATGCCAAAGCGTTATTACTTTGTACTTTTGACACCTAATATTGCCTTCTTGAATATTTGAAGCCCTAATTTGCATTATATTTGAAACATTTCAGTACTGTTTGTTAATTAGGGATTTCACAGCTAGTTGTGAGCAGACTAATTCCCACACCTGACAGACGGAGAAGTCATACTTTTAGATTCAAATGGGAAACATATTTTTAGTGTTCCTGCCAAGAGTCCAACTGAGAACACACACAGATAAATCCTGCACCCTGTTACAATGCACTGACCAGTTTAGTCTTGAAAATCACCCTCCTATGCTTTCTGCTACTACGATCTAGCCTCCGTTTTGGATTTAACGATGGTGATGACGCTGGTGGCAGCTACTTTACCAGGGATGAGGGGCCCTATGACAGAGGCCATGGGTGCCCTGGCTGTGACGGGGTTACGGGCCACAGTCCTGGCGAAGCTCTGAAGGGCCTCATACTTTGAACGCAGAGCATCCAGCTCCACTTTCATGCTGGCGTTTTCCGTGGCCAGCTTGTCCACCTCCTGCTGTAGCTGAGCCTTCTGCTTCTCCAGCTCCTCTTTCTGGGTGACGCGCTTCACCCGGCAGCTGGCAGCGTAGCCGCGGTTCTTTAGGGTGCGTCGCCGTTGCTTCAGCTGCAGGATTTCCTCTTTCGACAGGCCCCGTAGATGCTGGTTCAGCTCCCGTACTGACAAGGTCACCAGCTCGTCATCTGTCAAGCTGGTGCCATTTTCTCCTGGCTCCCGCTTCACCTGAGGAAGATGACTGTTTAGTGAAGACTCCTAAAATAGCCACGTTTCCATGAAAGTGTCAAGCAAATTTGAAGCCAACTTTTGAAATTGCACTTGAGGTATTTTTCCATTTACTAGTTTGAAGTGAATAAACTAGGCTGTGTAGAAAGAAGTAGAGAATTCTATTGATGTTTTCCATCTAAAAATGTCTGTTTTTTCAGCATTTTGTTCCATGATGCGACTGAGTAATAATTTGATCTCTTCATCAGTTGACACTAGGAGCGGGCGATAAAACAAAACAGTATCAGGATAGAATTTATGTGGATAACAATGAAGAGCAAGTAGTCATGCTATAAAACAAGAACCTCTGCTGAGTGCCTGTACTGTATTTTGGTCTCATTTATAGCTGCACTGTTTCTGTATTGGAATGAGACATAAAGAAATCAGGATGCATTAACTACAATAATAAACTCTGAAACTATATTTTTGAATGGCAAAATGTGTGGCAGTTTGAACCATGTATTCAAGAAATCTGCACTATAATACAGTGCAGTGCTGCATAAAAGTTCAAAGTGTTTTGATCTTGTGTGAAGTGGTTCATCATTATAAGTGTGATCATTACAAGCAGTTTCAAGTTTTCACTGGGCTTAAAATCAACAATTTGTAACACTCTTCACATACACCTCAAACTGTCTTGTGTTTATTTACCTTCAAGGCTTTGTTTCCCTTGTTTGTGGTAGTCATGCCACGAGAGCCGCGTCCACCTGTGCTGCTGGCTGGTCTGTGGATAAGACAAGCCACTATCAGTATAGAACAATAGCGCCAGAAAAAAAAAATTAAAGAGATTTTCTATGCAATACACATTGCATTTTCTGGCAAAGACTCTCCAGCATGACTAAGTCGTGCAAATAGAAAAAGGCACAAACTGGGTCAAGGACATAAGACTTCTCTGTGAGGGATGTCAAGTCCATTCTGTGAGTAGGACCTGGCTATTAGAGCACCTGTCACTGTGAACAAATAGTTTGATGTTTTGCATTTCCTATTCTTACGTAGGTCACGTTGACGAGGAATGGACGATGCACAGTTCAGGGAAAAGAATTCTCTCTTGAAACTTGGATACTATTTAAACAAGCGAGCATCAAGCCACAAGGAGGATGACATTTAGTTAGCTCTTAGCAATTCACAATAATTCCTTAGAAAACAGAAGAGTAGCTACTTCCATTAAGTGCAGCCTGAAAACAGGGGCCCCACAGGACACAGATGCACTGGAAAACACCTTTCCACTGTACATTTATCTTGTGTATCAGACAGACACCGTGCAGGCTTTCTTCGAAATTTTCTAGTCTAGACAGTCAAACCCATCTACATTTGGCCGCTGTGCGTCTATAATCCCATAAATCAATGGAAAAGGAATATGTTATAGTCACTGCAGAGCCTTAGCTACAACCTAGAGAATCAGCACTGCACTGCAGCTCATTCTGTCATGTCGGCACTGAGGGAACACCGAGAGAAGCTGTGCAGGTGAGAAATCTAACCTACTGCTGTTAGGACAGACAGAGGGCTGTGTGCCTTCTACCATGTGAGTTGTGTCACAGGATAAGTACGCACACAGACACAAACACACATACACACATCTGTGGCCCTGGGTGCTTTACACTACACACAGTAAATGCTGTGTCAGCGACACAGGCACCCACCATAGTCAGCCCAGCCAGCACAATGCCTCACTAAGCTGATTTACACAGCCCAGCAGTGTGCGTTTGCACTGAGCACATAAACAAACGCATGTGGGCTATTACAATTTTTGAGTGTCAAAATAAAGAGAACCTTAAAGAAAATACTACAGTTGGTGTGTGCATGCATTTGTATTCTACGTACTCAACCAAAGTAATCACGATGTGAAATGTACAATGAGTGCAAAGAAGCCCAGTGAGGTTAAAAAGAGAAAAAAGACAACAATCAGAGAATGAGACGTAGCTCGGAAGTGCAGTAAGATGGCCAGACTATTTCCATGGCAACAAAGAGTTGCTACAGGTGGAAGGGTCACCTGAGCCAAACAGGGAGAGACAGACGCTTGTTAAAAATGACCTGAATATGACACTATCACACAGGCTGGGGACATAACATGAGGTCAGATTGTGACTTGCATTCTTGATGCTTTCACTTCAAAAAGTCCTCTGGCTCCTCATAAAATGGCAACGTTTCTCTGTGGTGCAAATGTCCGTATAAAAAGCCTTTCATGTTCTGCAGAGGACTTTTTAAATGTGATACTTTTAGCCCTGTTGGGCTGGCTATGAATAGCTGACTGATAGTAACACCTACCTTTCACCAGCTTTTGTGGTGACTCATTTCCAGTAAGCATTTGGACCACAGATGCAAAACATAATGGGATAATGGTCTGCCTGATGATGCACAGATAATGGACAAATAGACAGGAAAGGACTCCACTAATAGCTGCTGGGATGAGAGTAGAAAAAGGACTGCTCCTTCCAAATTTCATATAAACCTATCATTTTCCCCTCAGCAGCCTAGACTCAACATTGTTCAAAAACCAGTTGGAATCTTGAAAATGCAGTGAGATGGCATATTGTCCAGGTTGAGGAGGCGTATTCTGTCACACAGCTGTGCAGGGTAACATAGTAGGCATGGCTTGGCACATTGAAAGCTCACCATATGACACTGTGGAAGGATTGCGCCCAGGCTGCAACCCTCCAGCACAGGCTGCTGCCAACAGACGGCTACCAATGACAGGGCATGGCAGCACAACACAGACAAGGTCCAACGCACAGCTGCTCCCCTCCACTACCAGGCATGTCATACCTCACACAGACAAAGAGCTATGGCCACACAGAGACAGAGGCAACAAAAGAGAAAAAAACACCTATAATCTGATTCAGGTGATGGCTAGAAAATTTCAAACACAGGCTGAATGATGGTAGTGTGATTTTTTCCCCCCAAAGTTTGCTTTTTGAGATTTTACAAAAGACATAACTGTGTTTATGAGACATTAACAATAAGAGAAAGGAGTACACAGTATTTCCATGTACAAAAATAATACATAGAAAACATGCATGCATTCAAACACCAACATAACGTATACAAACATGAAAGAGACGTGGCCAGAAAGCAAAGCATGCAAAGCAAACACCTAGTCAGCCACTAGCAAATTATAGTTGGGTTTTTTTTGTATTCAGGATTGTAGTTTTTATTTTAGTTCAGTTATTCTGAAATTTTATTTCAATTTAGTTTTTGTTCAACAAGTGCATAAATAATTGACTTTAGTGTTTCAGATATTATGAAGTCCTTACAAAGCTGAAAAAGGCACAACGAAAAAAATGCAGGATATTTATTCATCTACCTTTATCACATGTGAACTTATTTTTAAATTTCTGGTATCACCTTCTCCAGTGTTTCCAGATTTTTCACACACCTGGTTATATTACCACTATGTAATCATACATTTTTTATTAAATAACAATCCCTGCATAAGGATCCACAAATCCTGAATGGGATCACCTAAGTCACATTCCACAAACTTGGGTTATAATCCACAACACCTTAATCAGGGGTCTGCAATCTACAGGTCCAGGGCCACTTGTGGCTCTTTAGCCCCCCCCCTACAGTTTGTCAAGTGATGGAAGTAACATATTGATAAAAACAGCATAAAACAAGCACCAATTCAAAAAAAGAGAAAAAAATGGACAACATAATGAGCAAAAACTGATGCAGATAATCTATAAAAGGAAAAAAAAAAAAATCAAGAAAATGAACAAGATTAAACAATAATACATAAGACGATCAATATACGAAGAAAAATGTTCCAAAAGTATAACATATATAACAAATCTTACAATATTAAGAAAAAACAGAGCAACATAATCAGTAAGATGAACAAAAATCACCAAAATGACAACCAGTAAATCGACTGAATGAAAATGGGTAAAAAACCCAAAATATTCAAGAAAATGAACCAAATAGTCAAGTAAATATACACAAGTAAAAAACAAAACAAAAACAATCAATAAATTGCACAAAAGTGCAAATACACAAGGACATAAGAAATACACAAAATGAACAAATGAAGATGAAGATAAGAAGAAGAAGAAGAAGAAAGTGCTGACAGTTAAAACATGGGTCATATCTCATGTGGTTCATAAAACAAATATTTTTTGTGGCTCTATGCATTTTTTTCTAAAAATAACTGTTTAGATTGTAGAGGTTGCCAACATCTGACCTAAATCCTCTGGAAACCTAGGGAGACCCCTGGTCTATATAAGTAGGCCTATATTGTGCAAAGTTAGTTATGTAAATGCAGTATAAGCAGATTTGACTTTCAATCATATTTCCTTTTAGTTTATGATGCATTGTGCATCACACTTTCTTAGATTCCCCATCTTTGAAATCTGAGTTCATTTATATTTCTTGTTGTAACTACAATAACCAACTACACAATAAACATATTCCCTTTTTTCTGGAGACATTTCAGTGCTAAATTTATATTGGTGTATTGTGACACATTTTAATGATATTTCACTCTGTATATCGATTGTTAAAGGCTGGATTAATCGGGCCAGGATGCCTCTTTGTTGGAGAAAATTCTCTTACTTAACAGTCACAATCACAGACAGAAGACACTGGCGGTGTCTGTCTTGCACACATGTATTACAGCCTGCCTGGTAATGGTTTCAAGTTCTTTGTGTTAAGGTATCAAAGGGAGCAGGAGGCAGAACTGCAGCTCGGAGCGCAGGGCCATCGGAGGTAAAGAGCAAGCGCAGGGACACGGGCGCCTTTTGTAGGTGCTTGCTGAATTTTTATGAATCGCCTGGAAGAACGCTGACAAATCAGAGCTGATTGCTTCTGGAGGAGAGACATCACACCCACAGGAAACAGAAAATGCTGAGTGTGGTCACCCGGAGAAAGGGAAGTTGAGGATGGTGAGAGAAAGAGAGAGAGAGACAGACAGACAGAGAAAGAGAGAGAGAGAAAGAGAAGGTGAGAAAGAAAGAGAGGGAGCAAAACAGCCTTGTGAAAAATGCTCACTCAACACATTTGGAGGAGCTTGAGAAGAACAGGTTGAGTGGAAAAAAAAAAAAAAAAAAAAAAAACACTGATCTCAGCAAGGACCAAAACCAAGGTGCCAATTAGAAAGTTGTGAAGTTGAACTAACACGACGAGAGCAACTCAGGCAACCTTCAAAAGCCGTCTGTGTTCTTCTAAATCTATCCAGGGCAGCTCAGGAAGGTGGGGTCAGCTTAGGTTGGGACTCAAGGGGGGAAAAACTCTGGTGGGATAAATGCTGATGTGACATGATAGGTCCGGCCTTGAGCCCATGTCATGCTTTAACGATCTCATCTCCTCTGCAGGATCTCTCCAGGGGGGGCTGCTGAGGATGGACACCATTAGCTAGGGGACCCTTTGTTGAGGGGGAACCGAGGCTCCAGCATCCCAGCGCTGCATCCCCCTGATGAATATTTATCACTGTCGTTCACAGCTGAAGGTGGGGGTGGGAGACAAGGGCGGGGGTGGGAGGCTGAATAAAGATGCTCAGGATGAGGTGATTCTTCAAGGATACATCCAAGGCTCTTCCATCAACGGCTGTCTCAAAATGGCGGTAGGCTTGCGGGGGCTGTGTGTCTGGTGCTGGAGGTGGCACGCTTGGTGGTTCAGGGCCGCAGGGAGAGCCAGCTCCACTTGACAGCAGTGTAACAAGATTATCAGGGCCATAAGAGCAAACAAAAACCCCAGCAACCTGCCTCAGAATCCAGATTACGACAGTGCCTGCTCTCTGAATACTAAACACTGCTGTAGAGGACTAACAGGGTGCAAGCTTTACTGAGACATAAGAGCAGATTCCATATCACAGGACTAATCACGTGCACATGTACCCACACAGAAACAGATTACCAAAGCCACACAAGTGCATATAAATTTAACTTGTCATGATCAATTCTTGAAAAGATGCGTCCGAGCACTTGGCAGGGGCAGGTTGCTAATGAAGTGAATAAAACTCGACAGTGGAGGTGCATGCTGATGAAAGGCTGTTTGGAGGAAAGCACGGGCAGCACCCAACAATGGCAACACAGTTCTGTTAATCTAACATCTGAATATCATCTTGCACAAACCGATGAATTTTACTCCACAGGAATGGGTGTAAAATGTGACTCACATGTCTTGTTACAGTTGTACTCCCTAACTGTGATCTGTCCAGACATGTAAAAACACTGCAGACACAACAAAAAATGTGCACCTCCTGAAATGGTCTCCCAAAGACTACAGCTCGTTTTCTTTGCAAATCTTTCCTACATCAGACCATTAACACAATATGAAATAAAAGACACAGATATTAAGTCGGTATCATATGCATAGATTTCAGGCGGGGATGGGAGGAGTTGTTCCCCTCAATATTTGTAAAATGTCCATTTGTCCCACCCAATTACCTGAGACGATATACAGTAATCCCTCGTTTAACGCGGGTGTTATGTTCTAAGACCACCCGCGATAGGTGAAAATCCGCACAGTAGCAGCACCATATTTATTTTATTATTTTACACGTATAAACCCCTTTATAAACCCTCCCTGCACTGTTAACAACCCACCCTTTACTTTATTAATAACAGCGCGTAAGCGTAAAGCTATGAGTGTGACAGGTAAGTTTACCGTGAATAGCCTATATGTACTGTACAAAAATGATAACAACAATAATAATAATAATAATAATAATAATAATAATACATTATACACTGCCTGGCCAAAAAAAAGGTCACCACCTGGATTTAACTAAGCAAATAGGTATGAGCCTCCCATTGTATAATTTCTCCATGGGTGATTATGTTTCAGTTGGCAACAAGTGATATAAGGATATTGGAGAACCATCATCTTCAAAGGAAAAAAATGTGGTTGGAACAAAATCTTGAATGATCATGACTGGCAATCACTTAAATATGTGATGAAATCAAATGGTAAAAAAAAACAACAGTTGAACTCAGGACTATGTTTAATAGTGAAAGTAAAAGCATTTCCTTTCATGTGCTGTTGAAGA
>JAQQAE010009177.1:0-14760 GCA_029823295.1 Pseudamia nigra
CTTCTTCGACTGCATTTTCCCAGGGAATGGTGAGCTCTATGATGTACACATACCTCAATGATGGAGACCAGAGTACCTCACACACACACACACCTATATATGTATGTGTGTATAAATAAAATGAAGAAAATAAGTAAAATGAACAAATTAATCAAGGATATGTATAACAAGAAAAATATTTAATAAAATCAATAAAGATGAACAGAATACTCAAGAAAATAAACAAAAAAGAAGAAAATAAACAAGCCAATATGCAAAATCGAAGAAAATAATTAGGAAATTAACAAATATGACAGAGAGGACAATAAAATAAAACAAGAGATGCATGTGAAGCCACCGATGCTCAGCTGGATCAGCCCTGGATCAGGAATTGAACTTACTGTGCCTTACTGGGTTTTAAAATATAAAATTGTTAGAAATGTACCAGAACTTGAACAGTCGATGTACATAATACAGCTGCTGCACGTATATGCCTTCATCTGTATACAGTTGTATAGAGGTGAAACATCAAGTATATGTTTAATAAAAGATGAATATACTGAATATACAGTAATATGGAGAATGAATATCAACCGTGTTTTTGCAAAAGCATATATACAATGAACAACATACATTTGGATGCTGAATGAATGCATAAACTTAGTATCCATAGAGGTCTCTCCACTGCTCCACACGTCGACCACTTTGGGTCCGACATCATTTATAATACTACTTGGCCCAGGAAATCAGCGCTCCCGTCATCCACTGGGTGGCACTACACGGTGTCCCCTAAGAGTATGTCGCACAGCAGTACATGATCTGCAGAACTCACCCTGCCAATTGATCCGCCGAAATGAGGCTGATTTCGTGAGCACAGACCTCCGCCAAGGCAGCTCATATCCCCATATGAGGGTTTGTGTGCACATGAGCATTTTTAGTGCACACATTTTGAAACACTAATATATTTAGGTGGTCTAAGATGGTTTCAGGTGACTATATGGTGCATTAAAATTAAAATGTACAGCTGATTTATTAAGATGAAGCCTATTTAGAGATTTGATCTGAAGATTTGGAAAATGCACGGAGTCAGTGTCCGCGAAAGTGAGGTGACTGTGGGGGGTTCGGCTACAGTACAGACATAACAGCCTTGAATTTGATGACATCCTGACACACAATGCACTTCTAGCATCACTGTTTACATTGATACTCATGTAGTCACAGAGTAATCACATGAATGTGTCGGAGCTGCGTCTGTGGCTGCATCATGCTGATGTGTAAAAATGTCCTTTTCACACAGTAATGTTTCAAACAGTAATGGATGTTCTGAATGTTCATTTCTTCATAAAATCATGGGAATCCTTCAGTGTTAGATCATAAACCAAGCTGTCAGTCAGTTTCCCCTCCATCATGACGCAGAGAAGTTTAGTATTTTATTCCTATGTCCCGTCCCTTCTAGATTTTGATGAGTCAGCACAAAAAAACGCTGTGCACTGAGACAGTGATTCGGATCACCATGAAAATTTAATCATCTCTCCCTTGTCCCATTTCACACCTTTCATCAAAGTTTCATCAAAGTCTGTTTATTACTTTTTGATAATTTTGCTAACTGACTGACAGACAGACAAATACTGGCAAAAACATAAACCCCGGCACTCCTTGGTGATGGAAAAAATTATCAAGAAAAATGCACAAAAATGAGCAAAATAATTAAATGAGTAAAAATAAACAGAATAGTCATTAAAATAAACAAGAACTGAGAAAATATGTGCAAAAATTAACAAAAAAATCTATAAACTGAAGAAAATAAAGAAATGAATAAAGCAGTCAATCTTAATTTAAAGCTGGAGTTCACAGCAAAATAAATCAAAATAAATAAAATAAGCAGTAAATCAAAATTAATGTAAATTTCAACATAAATGAACAAAATAATCAAGAAGATGAAATCAACCAACAATGAGACAAAGCATAAATAGGCAGTGTTGAGGTTTGCTTTGGCTGCAGATTGTTTCAGTTTCCTGATGAGCGAGTTAATGTATTGTGGAATTCTACACTGCTTCAGCTTTTCATCTTGAGGACCTGCCACAGACTGGCTGGTTTGAGGAGGAAGAAAAATCAGCTGCATCAAAAGAAGGCACATTTCAAAACTTACATCCATTTTTCAGCTGTATAGTAAGTAAGCATGTTACCTTTCAGCTTGCACAGGAATACGAGGGCGGAAGCGAGGTTTATAATCAGCTTTTGGTGCCAGAGCCTTTACCAGTGGGGTCACACACCGAACCTCAATAAAGCGCACAATGTAAAAGGTAGAGGAGGAGGGCTGCAGGTCTGGTTTGAATCCAAAGGCAAGTTTAGCCTGATAGACACCAACTGGGTTACACTTGCAGTCCACACGGGTGCTGTAGCTGTGATCTGGAAATATAACAAAGTAGGCAATACCCTTCACTAAATACAGTTTCATATTTAACACTAGAACGACTAACAATGCAATACCTCCTAGAACTGCCATGACGTGATTTGGACAACGGCGTGCTTTATTACAGAACGCACTGCATTCATCAAACAAAAAAAAAAAAAAAGGACCCGCTATCCTGCAATTACAACTTATGGATGTTGTAATGTGAGATACGTCTGTGTTGCTTTCCCTGCCCCTCAGTTTAAACTAACCATTATTTTTGCAGTACAGTATTTAGAAAGTATGGAATTATGCACATTTCTGCTGTATGATGTTTCTGATGTAATTCATGTGCATTAACCCACGGTATGTGATTCTTGATAGGTACAGTATATTAACATGTCAGAACACCGGCCTGGATGTATTTTAAATGCATATACTGTATTTATATCCATGAAGTATCCTGTCCTAGAAAAGATCTTGTAATTATGAAATACTAAAAATATTTTTATTTAGTGAATGCAATGCGCCACTGTTTTTTATTATATTAGTTTAGTTGAAAATGTAGCTAAGGTAGCAACAATATGATAATTCTGATTGTCTATTCAGTTAGTGTGTGTGTGTGTGTGTGTGTGTGTGGGTGTGGGTGTGTGTGTATGAGGAAGAGAGAGGTCGCAGTGGCGCTGTGGGCAGAGGCAGCGTAGATGGTGATTGCTCTGTTTATAAAGTAACTAATTAGAGCTTGACTTTGTCTGTTGTTTTGGTAAATTTGAACAGTTTCAGATACAGTATGTAGATTTGAAATCATAGAATAATTCAAAGTATTACATTGGATTTTTGCCATGATAAGGCAAATACATGATATAATGACTTTTGGTGACCTAACTGGCGTCAGAGACTTCATGGCATGAGTGGCACACCAGTAGATTGCACAGTTGGGTTGATTCTTTTGCAGGATGGCAGAATCAGAGTCAGATTCACCGGACCAAGACATCACTGAGTCCTGAAACTTCTGTCTTTTGTCAAGACCTATTGTTATCTACACGGCTACATGAATGCAGTCTATTGACCATTGTTGTATTACGAGTAATGGAGGTCAAAATGACCTTATGGCAGTTCAAGATAAAAACACACTTTTTCTCTCTATCTTTTATTACCTCTGTAGACTCTATAATACTTTCCAAAATAATCAAAACACATGATATGATATAGAATACACTTTTAGGAAAAGTCATTGAATAGGAGACAAAGCTATCTGCAATTTAAGAGGCGACAAAGGTCAAATTGACATCATGGTGGTTCTAGTGTTAAACTGATGAATATCAAAGTGCTCAAGATGCATCATACATTCAAAGATACCCATTACCTGGTTCCAGTTTCAGAGGATTCGTCTTGGTCACCTGAGGTTCATCCTTCAGTGTGAAGTTTCCAACACTGTCCAGTGGGATGTAGTGTGTAAGATTCACTGTTTTATTCCCACTGTTTTCAGTTTTGAGAACTATAGTGATACTCTGTAAAACAGATACACACAGTGGTTAAAAAATATTAACTTGTAAAAAATATTCATTACAAGTAAAAGTGTGGCAAAAACATAGCTAAAATGTTGTCAGTAAAGGTAATATTTGATCCCTCTATCTGACTTATCAATATATCTGACATCATGGCATTAATAGTATCATTGACTGCCATGTATACTAATATTCCAGTTTTATCCTTTTCTGAAAAAAAAACAAACAAAATACCTAGGGAGCTGTTTATGTGGCCAGTGAAAATGAAACTTCCACTACCATTCCTGCTTCCAAGATGATGTTCACATCTCAATTATAAAGAGGATTTTTTTAAAGGTTTTCGTCTATGACAAATATTCCACTTTTTCATTCATTCAAACACTGTCACAGCAAGTTTGATAACAATTAGCCAAATCAGAATCTGTTGCTTTCTGGTCATAGGTTATGGCCCAAAATGCCAAATTATTGCTAAAATCAGAAGGTACTCTGAGAGAATGCTGTTGTGGACCACTCTGCAAAATTTTATCCAAATCGGATGGAAACTGACGGAGATATGGCTCCAAGCGGACGAACCCCAATGCTATATCCCCCGACAACTTGACTTCTTTCGTATAGTTGTCAATGTAAGGCAGTTAAAAAGTACAGTATTTCGTCATTTTAGTGGATTGATTGTAGGAAGCAGCATAAACCAGAAACGTTCCACCTGTAGCAATGCAGTGTGGCATACAGTAATATTATAACCATAATTCTGTAGTTGCATGACTTAAATACCTCATCCTTTTCTTCCGTCTCCACCTGCACTGTCCCATTGACAAACGGAGGGTCAGAGGTGATCTTGATGCCTTCTTTGTCAGCGATTAACTGGGCCCTGTGGATGCAAAGGAACAGTGATTATGAAACACAACCATTGACCGGCCACAGCTCAATACTCTGACAAATCTGATGAGAGAGATGCCAGTGGAGTTTTCATCAGTTCTAAAAGAATATTCCTTGAGGCAAAATCCAGAATAATTTGTTTTTTACCTACATGTGTTAGCTGTTAGCCATTAGCTTATAAAATACCACTTGACATGACTGATGAATGTGTTATCCATTGGGCTTCAAGTACTTCAACAAACAATAATGTTTCAGCTTCATTCAAACTTTAAACCAGACACAAGACTTTCAGCCATTATATGTTTATTTACTGTATGTTTTACACAGCATCCCAACTTTCTTGGAACTGAGGTTGTAAATGCGCTTACTCTATATATTCTTCTCAAGTCCATGTGCGCTTAATATATGTGAAACATAACAGATTAGCTAGATTTGCATAAACTTATTCTGAGTAGGTTTCTAAGTGTGTTGATCATTTATCAGTTTTCATTTGACTGAAAGATGAGATTGTGGTTTGTATGTATCTGTATTCTTTCATTTTTAGTGCTTTTGCTTATTTTGCTAATTGCATGTTAAATTTCACAAATTTTCTCAATGAATTTGTTAATTTTTTTGTTTTGAATATTACTTATATCATTTTTGGAATTTTTTTGCTCACTTTGTAGAATATCTTGTTCATTTTGGCGAATGTCTGGTTCAATTGATTTCATTTTGTTTATTGCCTGCATTGTTTTGTTAATTGTGTGGATTACTATATTGATGTTCTCAATTCTTTGTCTACTGTCTGGATTACTTTGTTCACTTTAATGTGTTTTCTTCATTTGTGGATCATTTTGTTTACCTTTTGATGTTTGTGGATTGTGCTGTTCAATTTGTTTTTTTTACTTTTACGGTTTTGTTATATTTCATTTTGTGATATTTTTTGTTATATTTTGTTCTCAATATGTAATCAATGCAATAATGACAACAAGTGTATATTTTGTTAAAAACTGAATTAACTAAACTGAGTGAATAGCCAGTACTGTCATTTCTAAATACTAGTCATACTGCTTCTTCTTCTGAGTTGCTGCGATTCATGAAAACATTCCTTGCAGCACAGATAGGAACTTTCCCACAGCATTGAGCTACTTCTGCTGATAAAATTCAAGGACAAAAACTCCCAGACAAGACAGAATTATTTATGTGGCTGTAATGTTTTAACTTGAGTTAACTTTAGTATATTCAAGTACACAGCTTGTGTCTGCAGCTCTCTCTTTTAAAGTTCAACACAACTTTCAAAATGTACAGACAGATTTGACATGATTCGGTGCTGCGGATGATACATTCCAGTTACAAGAGCTGCTGTGCGTCTTTTGTGCTGCTGCTGGTGTCCTGTCAGCAGCTTCACACATGTCTCTGATATTCTTGTAGTGTGGGAGAAAAGGCCTTGTAGTACCAACAAATGGCTAATAGGGGAATTGAGTTCAAGTTGGAGAGTTCATCAAGTCCCTGCTCTTATGAGACTTCCATGGTCTGTTTATAGAGTACACTAAATTGCAAATGTCCTATTGGGGAATAGAGGCCCACTCCTCACTGGTTGCATTCTGGAGGTTTTACAGGACATGTTTGTGGACCTGATCATTCAGTGTCACACAAATTCTCAGTGGGTAACATGTCAGGTGTAAATATGCACCAGGAGGGTGTGTCAATGTTCTCATGTGTAGTCATACCAGCCTCCAGCGTGCCGATGGCTTGTTCCTTGTGGTTTTCTAAAAGGTGAGGTGGGAAGTGTGTCATTTTCATTTCTCACAAGTTATTCTTATGAGCACACACACTACTTGCCAGAACGACTGTGCTCTTTTCTGTGCTCTGTGCTCTCAATTCCAGTGAAGTTGGGACATTGTGTAAAGCGTAAACAAACACCGAATACAATGATGTGCAAATCCTATCCCACTTATATTCAGTGGAATACACTACAAAGACACAGTATGTAACGTTCAACTGACAAACTATTGTTTTTGGCAAAGATTCGCTCATTTTGATTTTGATGCCTGCAACTTGTTCCAAAAAAATCCTGAAAAAGATATTGCTTGAATGCAGCTTATGTTGCTCCAAAACCTGTATGTACCTTATAGCATTAATGGTATCTTCACAGATGTGCTAGTCACCCATGGGGGGAGGGGGCATTAACACATCCCCATACCATCACAGATGCTGACATTTGAACTTTGTGCTGATAGAAATCCCGATGGTCCTTTTCCTTTTTAGCCCGGAGGACATGACATACGTAATTTCCACAAACAGTTTCAAATGTGGACTCATCAGATCACAGCACACTTTTCCACTTTCTGTCAGCTCATCTCAGATGAGCTCGGGTCCAGAGAAACCAACGGCATTTCTGGGCGTTGTTGATATACGGCTTTCACTTTGCATGGCAGAGTTTTAACTTGCACTTGTAGATGTAGTGATGAACTGTGTGACTGACAATAGTTTTCTGAAGTGTTACTGAGTCCACGTGGTAATATCCTTTACACGATGATGTTGGTTCTTAATGCAGTGCCGTCTGAGGGATCCAAGGTCACAAACAATCAGTGCTGGTTTTCAGCCTTGCCACTGACTTGGAAAGAGTCTCTGTATGTTTTGATGACATTATAGACTGTAGATAAATCTTTAAATTCCTTGCAATGGTACACTGAGAAACATTGTTATTAAACTGTTGGACTTTTGCTCATGCTGTTGTTCACAAACTGGCAAACCTCATTCCATCCTTGCTTGTGAACAACTGAGCCTTTCTGGGAGGCTCCTTTTATACCAATCATGACACTCACCTGTTTCCACTTAACCTATTCACCTGTGGAATGTTCCAAGCAGGTGGTTTTTTAACATTCCTCAACTTTCCCAGTCTTTTGTAGTCACTGTCCCAGCTCTTTTGGAATATGCATCAAATTCAAAATGAGTGAATATTTGCAAAAAAATAAATAAAAAAAAACAAAACCCCAAAACAATAAAGTTTATTAGATTGAACATTAAATATCTTGTCTTTGTAGTGTATTCAATTTAATATAGGCAAAAAAGGATTTGCAAATCATGTATTCTGTTTTATTTACATTTTACACAACATCCCAACGTCACTGGAATAGGGATTTGTATGCACTACATCAGTATTAAAACTTTTTGGTTGAGTGTACATAGGCTACTTTGAAGAATCAAAATATGAAGAATAATGTGGCATTCTAGCCATGAAAAACCTGAAAAGAACAAATGCAGAATTCAGGACTGAGTGTGATAGGAAAAAAAGTGTGTGGGCAAAGCTTTTCAGCTGCTTACGGCAGCAGTTTTTATTGCTCATCATTATTACGTACAGCGAGAGGTGAGAGCATCCTTCATGTAAAAGACATGCTGACAACTGGGTAGATTTGATCAAATGGGCTAGAATGACTGTTAATGCAGTGTCTCAACAGACCCATAAGCTGATCTGTTTCAGTTATTTGGCCTCCACCCCCACCCACCTGAAGACAAACCAGCTCAGCATAAGGCAGGAAGCAAGTGGCAGGATGAGCACGGCTGTGGTTTAGCTTTTTTTTCAGTGATGTCGACACAAAAGTAGAACGAATGACAATGCTGAAAATCATCTACTACTGACAATTAGATCAATTGACAGTATCATGGATTAAAGTGTATTTGTTGTCTGACCCATGATTCAAAGAGCACTGCTTACTGTTGAATAAGACTGTGTTTTTAATACATTAAAATATTAAATTTGTTTGAAAAGTGTTAAAGTAGAAACACCCCTTGATGTGTGCCAGAAAGTTTCAGTTCCTTGTCAACTCTTAACATTACACAGATTTTTAAATGTTTCAAACCCCGATGAAATAGTAAAATATCACACAAGGTGTCATTTCTGAGATTTTTTTGCAGCTGTAAGTTTCCTGTGAGCCATTTTACAAACATCTCTTCTATCATTGTGGTTTAGGGGAAAAATGCTCTTTGGGCTAGAATGATGTGAGTTCCTGTTCTTATTATAGAGAGCATATGTTATGCTCACTTCCTCCTGCCTCTCCTCTGGGTTATAGGACCTAACCTTGTAAAAATAAAATACATTATGGTCAATCAATTCAGTCGACTCAATTGTGGGTGAAAAAGAGAATCACCACATTCACAAGACATTACTTTCTTTAGTCACTTCACAGAATCAACACAAGATGATATATATAGATGAGCCCCATGTACAACACAAGCCCCACCACAGCCCATGTCAGGCTTTCTAGCAAAAGAGAAGATACGGTTTGGTGAGACTCTTTAGGTCTTCAAGGACAGACTAGTCACAGAAAGACACAGTTCCTCTGTCTTGGCACTTTGGAATTAAGGTCAAGCAGAGACAACCACGTAGACATTCTGTAATACACATGTAAGGATTATCTATCAGCCATCATTTACAAATATGTTTGCATTGTATTTTCCAACTCAATTAAGTCTCAGTTTCTCACACAAATGATAAAATAATTGTAAGCCTGGTGTGAGTATGCTCATTGGACATTTCCCATCTCACGTGGTGTTTCTCCACCAAATGGCCGCCACTTGGGAAAATTGAACTCATGCTTTGAGAATAAAGTTGTGAAAGAGGTGAAAATCATTCCAGGCCTACTCATGGTGAACTGCGGAGACTGTTCGGCAGCACTGAACAGATTGTGGAGAGACTAAGTTGTTGTCTGTATCCTTTATAATTATGCACACACCAACTTTACATAAAACTTATTTTTTTATTTGCAAGGTCATCTTTTAAATTCAGACATCATATGTGTAAATGGTAGCAGAATTCACTCGGGTTCTGCAAATTATCTGCTCACCATTGACGCTAATGTGCTTTTTTCCTGAAGTTAGGTCCCATGGTTCAAAACAGAAAAGGGTGTGACTTAGGCTCCCCACCCTTCCCTGAGGTTCCACCCAGAAGGCCATGGTTGAGTCGCACTTCATGTGCTGTATATTTGTGCATGTTGTGTTTATCCCTCACCCTGACCCCGCTTCACTAACCAGGTGTGACTCTACTGTGGGGCAAGGGGTGGCAACTGCCCCCTACTACAGTACCTTGCCACCCTAGCTGCCCCCCAAACTTTAGTGTCCTTAAAATTATACTTTTAATAACAATTCACTTGTATGTCCAAAAGCCTTAGATGAATTCACCAAAAAATTTTAATTGAAAATATAATCTTAGGACCCTCAAAAACTTTGCTATGACCCTACATCAAACACTCTTCTACCTCCTGCTCCCCACCTGCTGCACATGGAGGAGAGGAGACCCTCGGTCTGAAAACCGGCAGAATGGAGGGTCTGAGCTGCCCAACTTTCTGCAGGTGAAGTCAGTTGCCCCAGGTGATGTTCACACACACAAAATTAAAGTTAAAGTAAATTTGTAATGAACTGAACATATGGTAAAGGGGATAAACGGTCAGGTTCAATACGTCCAGTAATGCTTGCCAGAAGTGACTCACGTGTGAGATATGTTGGTGCATATTACACTTAGTTTTGATTATAGAAAATACAAAAGAAGTTTATGAAGCATTTAGATGCAGTGTATAAAATATTTGAAAATAGAATGTGGCTTGTGTGACTTGTTTGCATGTGATGAATAATGTCTGTTTTCATACTGCTGAACAGTTCTTATGGAAAGCTGTAATAACAATTGGCTGAGCAATCTAGCTGTACTCAGTCCTGTGAGCAACAGCGTGCAAAAGTACAGGATTTGGATATGTTTGTGACACTTTTGGCAGGACAGCACAATAATTGTTATCTTAAACTCTCCTAAAAGAGATTGCTGATATTAGTCCTGTACTGTACTTTCAAGTTCATTTTCTGTACTTATTTTGAGGAGCCTTTGTTTCATGTAAGGCTAAATTTTGTCCTTATTTTCTTAGAAGGGATGAATGACACAATTCATAGTTTTAAAGTGTTTTTTGTGGATCTTTTGTTGACTGATATAGGGGATTTTCATATACTGCATTGAGAATCTCTAATGCCACCCTGAATAGACCTCTTGCCACTTCATTGTCACTCCGTATAAATTTTTCTAGATCTGCCACTGTCCCCAACCCTCAGGAATCCTCAGACTGACAGCACTTCTCTAACACTCAGAAAGTCATTTTTACCCCAAAACCCTTCACAAAAGTAAGTAAGTAAGTAGTGAAAAATTACAATTGTGATTGCCTCGAATTTCATGTTCATCATCAATACAACGTTATTGGGGTCAGTATGTGACTATCTGGGAAAGAAAAGGGGTTAGTCGTATCATAACTAAGTTACAGTATATATTTTCATTTATAGCTCAAATCATGATTTAGGGTTTAATCACTTCAAAAGCTCATTTAACTTAATGGTAATTAATTGTTGGGTGATGTCACCTGTCTGTCTTGAGTTTGTCCTCCAGATATTGTGCCAGTTCCATTGGATCATCTGGCTCTGACATGATGTCCTGATCAAACATTTGACGCCGAACTGGTCTCTGCTGCTGCCCTCCACCAAAGCACCTCCGGTTCTGGTAGTGAGGTCTCACCTGGGAGGAGGATCACATCATGTCAATGTTTGTTCAGATACACATTCTCCCTTTCTGATTTTTCACTCTGCTATCTTTGCTTGTAACCTGTGTTGTGGCAAATTTGGGTTTTGGTAAACAGTTTGAAATAAAGACAAGATGGCAGCATGAATTTATGTGGTTTTATTCTTTCAAGCTCAATACAGAGACAAAGTACACTGCATTCTCCAGACTAAAGACAAAGTGCTAAAGAAATTAAAGCCGGCCACACATAGAGTAACACAACTCACCTTGTCCCAACCCAACTGGAAATCTGCTTGACGTGCAGTGGTTTCCGACCCATATTTTTCATTCTTGAGGACGTTCCAACAGAAATCATGCGGATTCAACATATTAAAATGCTAGGACACGACTTTGTAACTTTGTAACACCATATCTAATACATTTTAGAGACCTGTGTACATGTCAACAAGTTGTTAAAAATGTTTTAAATATTTCAAATGTTGGATGTAAAATTTTTACCTGAATGAAGAAGACAATCAACAGGATATACAGATGGTATACAGTATGTCAGTAACATGGAGGGGTAATCTCTTAATGGAATGGGGGTTTTATGGCTCTACAGGAAATCCACAGACAAGATGTCATCTGATGTGATCTCCTCATGCAAGTGTTCATCAAAACCACCACTGTTATCAATACTATCGGTAGTTTAGATACATTCACCCACCACTAAAGGTCAGTCAGTTTGAAAAATCAATCTGAAAAAGAATATGTCCCAAGTGCAGTCACCAAAACCATTAAATGATTAACCAAGAAACCCACTCCTAAACTGAAAAGACTGACCTTTCATGACCTGGTCAACTTCAGAACTGTTCAAATCATGGGCATAGTTAAGGACCTTCAGTTACTGAAGAGCATCCAAAGGGTTTTCCACCAAAGGTGGAATAAATTCAGTTTAAGAGGAACATGTATGTTCAAAAGACCAGCTGTGACAGCAGATGCCAAACTTTACTATATTTCTACCAGAGGCGGTCATTTATGGAACAGTTGTAATCAAGAAATGAAAACATGTCCAACAAGAGGTAGGTTTAATCAAATGTTGAAAATAACATAGTTAGAATATTTGGACTAATCAAAGAGGTTTATTGAAAACATTGTATACTGTGAGATACAATAATTTGTGTTGTGCAAAATATCCTGACAATATAAAACATTTATGTTTTTTGTAATGCTGTGAAATACTCAACTAGGAGTTACTGAGGCAAATTTTGCTAAAAAGGTTTAGGACTGGCTCAGTATTTCAACATCATCCTACACCCTTTTCAAACTTCAAAGCGACTGTTTTTCTTTTGTTTTAAGTTGTTGGTTAAAAAAATAACCATTAAATGCTATCTGAGGTGCTGTAAAGTGTTGGTATCTGAGGGTGGGAATTCTAACAACCTTATCGTCTGCAGGAGACATTGCATCCATAAGTATTTTGGCAACAACACCTCGAGACTCATTCAGAGTTCTTCAGATTCTTCTGACTGACTTATTGTCATTTCTTAAAGGCTTTTCTCTTTACTTAATGGTTTCTTGTCATAATATGAATTTATGCAGTAGTTGCAATAGCACTGATAGGGCTACTGACTCTGTAGCCACCCTTCCTTTGCACATCTTTCACAGTTTGGATGTCTTCAGTATTAGTGTACAATGGTGAAAATAATAAAAATAAATTAAAAACACTGAAATTTTGGCTGGTGTGTTTTGGTGATGGCAGTTGATTTCATTAAACTGCTCTGCCTCGACATATGTATTTTGATGTAGGGGATCAGTAAAATGCTATTCACACATGTTATCAAGCTCTGGCATATAGTAAAATGGTGATGGAGGAGATACAGTATGTGGCGGTAAACACCAGGAGTGTTGTAGCCTCCTCTTCTTCTCTCCATTTTCAGAAAATATCTCAGTACAGAGAAGATGGAACTGACCGGTGGATAAACACTGTTGCAGTAAAACACAAACACTGCTTAACAGACACAGCCTATTATACGGAAAATGGTGAAGTGTCACACGAGTGGCTTAAAATTATTGTAGTTTTAGTAAAATAATCTAAAACTAGAATAAATCATAAATAACAGTTTTTGTAGATTTTTTTCCACCAGTTTCCCCAAATTTGTGAAATCACCTTAGCATCCAAACAAAAAATGTAGAAACCAAACCAAAATGAACATTTTTTTTTCTTTTTACAGACATATTATGCTTGGACTTACAGTATTTCATTCATTTCTATTGCTGGCATTCACAACATGAAATCACAAGAACAACAAAAATGAACATAAAATAAAATGAAACTAAAATAATGCTTTAAAAAAATATTAAATAATTAAGACAATGAAGAAAAATGACCAAGAAAATGAACAGAAATGGAACAAAATTCTTAAAATAATGAACAAACCTGAAAAAAGCAATGGTGAAAATGAACAAACTATGCACAAGTCAAATAAATATGGATAAAACAACCAACAAAATGAACAAAAAATAATGCACAAAACAAAAGAAAGAGGAAAAATTGAGAGATAATTCACAACAACGAGGAAAATGAAAAAAATAATGAACAAATTCAACAAACATGAACAAAAACTGGAAAAATTCATAAGATAATAAAGAAAATAATGTAAAAATGTAACAATAATGAATAAAAACAGAGCAAAACCATACACAAAATTAACAAATAAAAATAACGCTAAAGCAAACTTTTAAAAAATGAACAAAATAATTGAGAAAACGAACAAACCACAATATGAATAAAAAAAATTTTAAACTACAAATTATTCAAGACAATGAAGAAAATGAACAAAAGAATGAACACGTTTAACAAAATGCATGAGATAATAAACAAACTTAAGAAAAATGAACCATAATCGAAAAAAATGAGAAGGTAACCACTACGTGAATAAAAGGGAATAAAATAACCAACAAAATGAACCAAAAAATGCGCAAAATGACAAAAGAAGAAAAAATGAATATATTTTTGTGAGATGCTGAACATTTCTTTTTCTTTTTTTTTAATGAATAAAGGTCATGAAAAAAGGAACGATTCACTACGTGGACAAAAGTGAAAGTAAAACCACTGCCCTGAAGTTTGTTAAAGGCAGGTTATAGACGGATTATAATGTATGAAGCATCATATTGTGATTAAATGACCGTATATTTGACACTACTGTATCATCGTTACTACTGATTCGCGGTATAATTTTTGTGAAAAGCAGCTCACCTCGTCCTGAAGTCCTCCTCGCAGATGCCTCGCGCTTCTCTTTCGTCAATAATTTTCTGTTAAATAGACACAGAATCTCCACGCATCCTAATAGTTTGAATGTGCTCTATAGGTTTGATAAGCTGTGACTATGGATCTATGGCTATTCAGTTCGAGACCCGTGCGCGTGTCACCTCTTGACCCCCGCCCCCATCTGATGCTGCTGCAGCTGCCCCTCGTAGTGGGCGGTGTCGCGAGAGTT
>JAQQAE010009178.1:0-14760 GCA_029823295.1 Pseudamia nigra
AGGCAGATGGCCGCCTACCCTGAGCCGCTGGTTCTGCTGGAGGTTCTTCTCTTCTGTTAAAATAAGTTTTTCCTCCCCCCTGTCACCTTTGACTTGCTCATGGTTGTTCTGTTGGTTTACTCTCTGTATAGACATGAGGTCTCGGCCTCAAATTGTGAAGCACCTAGAGATAATCGGCGATTGTGATTGGCGCTATACAAATAAAATTTTATTGAATCCTAAAATTAAATACATTATATTGGCAATTAAATGCAGCTCAGAGTGATTTCAACAAAGCATGTCTTTATTCTCACAAACATCAGGTTCTTCAGGTACACAACAGTCACAAGCACAAACACCTTCAGTCGTTTTATTTTTTTTTTTTTGGGACACAGTCAACATATAAAGTGAGCCGAGCACATATCACCTAACGTGGCATGGTTTTCACTTTTCAGACTTGTGCTGACACTCATTCCTGTACTATTCATTCTCTGAGCTGAGGAAAACGAGTCTGACCCTTAATTCTGCACCTCCTGGGAATAAAAAGGACAAGGTCGCTCCAACATTTGTACGAGAAACCTGATTTGTTCTGCATATGTGTAAAAATACTACTTCCTCTCACCTGTATGTCTATGCATTTTATGCCTGTCTCTGGATATTAAAGGTCCATCTTTATTGGGGATTATAAAATAAAAGCTGTGAAAATATGAACTTACTCCATACGGCCACTCTAGAGAGATCCTCACAACACGGGTATATTTTAGTGAGTTGTGATCATCAGTCATAAGTCACAGTCAAAGCTAAAATGTATTAGTTCCATCCCCGTGCACCAGTAGAATTCAACATTTTAAAACTTCACACATTACAATCAAACACATTCAAGTTAAAATAAGCCCTGCCCCCATGAGCAACTGGACAATATTATATTATTAGATTATTAGATTACATTAGAATCTGATCTAAACCCATCGTGGAAATTAATAACAATCAGAACTTTTTCTGATAAACAGAGGGCAAATATAAGATTTAAGTCCCGCCCCTTATGGTTTAAACCCATGGGAACTCACTTGGGGAAAAAAAAATATATTAGTCAATTGCAAGTGGCAAACAAATTCTGTCACTATTTACATGTGTGATGTTTGTAAAAGACAATCCTACAGCTCAATAATGTTTGATGTAAAACTTTTGAGACATAAGACTGTGAAAATACATAATTCTAAAAGCTACAGCAAAATCCAGCAGGAGCTGAGGAATATATATCAGATCTATGCCATAGCTGTGTCTCAATTCAAGGGCTGCATTTGTCGGCTGTTGACGTCAAAGCTGAGTGTGAGTCTGTCCTATTTCTCCTTCAAATGCAGCCCTCGTTGGCCGGATGACGAAGAATACAACCGATGGATCCTTTGTGGCCCAATGTATCCCATAATGCATCGCGTGCTCGAACGGCAGGAGTACTGCTGCATCGGGGAGCTATGAGGAATACACAGTTAAACAAAATAGAGCATTTCCAATTCATGAATGACATTAAAAAGAAAAAATAATCACAAACTTGAGTGAAAAATCCTCCATCTCCAAGCAGCAAACTCTTCAGAGCTCCCTGATTTGGCAGTACTTCCTTCGGTAACGTATGCAATGCATTATGGGATACTCTTTGAAAAAGTGCATAAATAATAAATACAGCTATGGATTTAGTGGGTTAAAGTACTGTAATAATAATACCAAATGAGGCTAATGCGGCAATAAGAAAGTTAATATGTACAATTAAGGACGTAATGTTTTCTAGTCCCATCTTTTAGACTTTGAAATAACATCCATCTTCTTTAGTTTCTTGCCTCAGTCTGACTGAACTGTCAGTTCACATAATCCACTGTTCGCTCATTACATAATGGAAGCTGAAATCTGTGTGTTTAAAAAGCTAATCTACATGTCGTCGTCTTCTTCTTTTCCTTTTGGCTGTTCCCTTCAGGGGTCGCAACAGGGAATCATCTGCCTCCATGTCATAACTACAGAAAATAAAGGTCACATATTTCATATTTATTGTCTTTAAAGGTCCCGAATCTTACATTTTCTTGAACTGTTAAATTGTGCTTTAAACTGACAAGCATGTGTAAATGATGGTGTAACTCAAACGGGTTCAAAAAAATTCTTGTGCCACTGACTATAATGCTTTTTTAAAAAGTCATTCCTCAACCTGGAAAAGAAAAAGGAAGAAGTGAGGATAGCGAGGCTTTCCATAAATCAGTCAGCACATCATTGTGTAGACACGATAAAAAAAACCTCATCTGTGCTGCTTCCACATGTAAACAGAGCAAGTGATGTACAGGTACGTATCTGCGCCTCAGAGCACTTGGAGCTTGGTTAGTGTGAATACACACCATCTGCATGGGTCAGGTGCATTAACTGTAGTGCGAGTGCTGCCTTGGTCACTCATTACACAACAGAAGTGTGTATTTATTTAACAGATAATTTGAATAATCTTGAAATATGAGCGACCTGAAGAACTGTTCTTGAACATGTGTCAAACAAATTAAGTTTGTGGCACAAATGCAGCAGCGACAGTTCACCTACTCCGACCCTACGTTCAACACACAGCGTTGTATTGAAGTTTACCCACAGTGCTTTGCCCTTCACTCTGGGTCCTGAAGCTTTGTGTCAGACACATAAGGACAGCTCTACATGGCTTTTGTTGCCAGTTGTGGCAATAATATAATATTCTCTGGTTTCCCCTCCACTGTGACGGAAAAAAAGCAGCTGCTTCACCAGTTCATCTATGGAAATATATACCGCTGAAGTCAAAATTATGAGCCCCCTTTGAAAATCTGATTCAATTCAAAATGTTTCCGATGCTTCCGACTCCAGTTCTGGATACTAGTTGTGGAAATACTTTGAAGTAAAGATTTTGACTTCAACTATATATATAGACACACACGCACACACACTTTTCTCCATATATCTATATATTCTATATATTTTATCTCTATAATAAGTCTATGTAGCATATAGATTTACTCTAGGTAGGGATTAAAACATTAAAACATTCAGGTACATTCAGTTGACCCTGTGATTTTTTTTCTTCATATGAAAGATAAACACAGACAAATATTAACTGAGCTACTTGCCATGTAGTAAAGGTTGATCAACCAACAAACAGGACGTGAAGCCGAGAACCTGCCTGTAGAACCAACTGGTCCATGACGATAGGAATGTACACACAACAACATCCTGCAACATGATGTATTATACGGAATTGTATAGACTAAATATGTTTTAAAAGGCCATTTTTAAGACTTTGTACTAAAGATGCATGATTTAGTACATAAGTAATTAATATTGTCAGTGTTATGACTATTACTGCAGCCAATATTGTGACTTTTAATTGCATACTCAAACTTCTATAGGTAATATTCTATTGTTATACAAATTGCAAAATAAAAAATGGAAAAATATACATATATATCCATCCATCATCTTCTGCTTATCATGGTCAGGGTCACAGTGGCAGCAGCCCAGACTTCCCTCTTCCCAGCCACCTCCTCCAGCTCCTCTGGGGGGACCCCAGGTGTTCCCAGGCCAGCTGGGAGACACAGTCCATCCAGCGTTTCCTGCGTCTGCCCCAGGGCCTCCTCCCAGCTGAAGTTAGTTTTGGCAACCAGGGATTGGACCACCCAGGCCCCCGCCTTCTGCTGCCACCCAAACCACACAGCACTGGACCCTTACGACCCTTCCTGCAGGCGGTGGGCCCACAGGAAGATATATATACTGCATCTACAGTACATATTTCCTATTCATTTTAAAAGCAAGTGCCATTGTTGTGGTGCATTAACTCTCTGTCATGGAGGAGTGACATCTACAGGTCAGTTTTTCTCAAATACCCCCCACCCCCACCCCAAACATAAATGTTCCAGTGCTGGTTCTTTAAGCACCGATCACAAGCATAAATATACTAAAAGCTCTGTATTAGTCTAGAGTAGAAAATAGCATATATTTCTGGACTTGACAACAGTTTGTGTAATTGTAGAGTCTGGGTGCACACGGTTCCACAGGTGTGTACATGAGCTGCAAATGACAAGGTAGGCGAGTCAATGGTTTCCTGTTCACTAGATCCACAAACAGTATTCTTCTCTTAGTGGTTAAGTGCTAGAAATGCAAATTTCACTTCTACAATCACGAGTGTGAATAGACCCTTGGCATATCACAGAATACACATAGAGGCATTAGTCACCAAGTCAAAGAGACAGAACCGGGCCTATGCAGGACCAAAATGAAGCCACGTTACACATGAACACCGTTGATTTTATTAAAAGGCCACAAGGATGTGAGTCGGTTGGATGCTGGTTGGGACAGAGTTCAACCCTGGGTCTCGACTGACTGAGGACCTGATCCTGCCCTTCAGACTGTGAGCATGTTCAAGTTTTACACCATCCCTCAACAACTGGATTTTATCTCCAACGAGAAATGTTCCATCATGAGACAGTACAGATTTCTCTTAACCTGTAGTCATTCAGAAGGCCAGTACAGAGGAACATGTTTGCCAGTGTCATCACAGACAGTGTGCCCTTTGTTGAGAGATTCATATTTCCCAGTTACTGTACTTAAAGGGTCAGTTCACCCACAACAAGGTGAAAAAACAGACTTTGTCACTTTCCCTTTGTCATGCATTCTTTTGGGATGAGCAGAAGTGAATGGAATTTTATCTCCTCCAACAATTCTTGTAAGACATATGAAAAATACTCTGCAGTGAGTAAAAATCAATGTCCAAAGTGTCCAGATCACCTGGACGCCTGTCTTGTTTTCTGATGTGTGTTGCTATTTTAATAAATTGCCCCAAAATATTAAACTTTTTGAAAATGTTGTTGTGTTTCACTCCCTCTTGTTAAATAAAGTAAATCCAGAATAAAACTAGAATTACACTCAACACAGATTAATCTTATGTTTCCAAAAAAAACAGCTAAATGTGCTGTCCCAAAGTCAACCTGCATACAAAGTTTGGTAAACCTAGTTTCATTTACTTTTGAGTTGGATCCTGGATGGGCAGACAGCACCGTCCACCCTAAGGCCCATTTATGCTCCCTTTATGTGGCCGTGGATGTACACAATCCATCCACTAGAGGACAGTGTGGAGTTCAGACTGCTCTGTCCTCTAGTGTGGAGTTAAATTGGATTTATATCTGAAAATACGAAGCAAAAATTTTTTTGTCATGAGTCATTATGTCTCAAACGTTTTATTTGTTCCCTCTAATAACTGATATGGTCCATCTTTAAATTTTTGCTCCATTATTAAGATATTACAGCAAATAATACAACAAATCACTGCCATGCTGGGGTTTGATTGACATGTTGCTATGGTAACTAGGGTCACCGGTGGAGTCAGACCAAGTCGGACCTACATATCTTTTATTTATTCAATATGTTTATAGTTTTACCTGAGATTCACTCGACAGTAGTTGTGGTAAGTTTTTGTAATATGACTTTGTTTAACACCGATGAAGCTTTAGTGCATCTGTAAGCTAGCGGGTAGTTAGCTTTCCCTACACTCTGGTTGCACCGCCACCGTTCGTCCAAATATGGTTACATCCTGTTTGATGACACTAATATACACAGTCTATGGCACAGACTGTCCTCAAAAAGTTGAGCCATTTCTGTTAATCTTTGGGTGTTTATTGCACATTCTGTTCTTTTTCTTCTATACTCCACAACACTGCCTCCATGACTTCCGGAAGTACTGATCCGTCTTCTGCATTGAGGTACGAATCCATAAGCTCCTTGAAAATATACCAAACCTGATACATAATATATGCGAAGACCGGTCAGAACGCCCCTTCTCTATGAGTATGTGAACTTAGTGTAGAGTATAAATGGGCCTTAAGGGTGGGTGTGGGTAACATGTTGTCGGACTAGTGGGAGTGGTACGTACACTTGGAAAAGATGGGCTTCAGCACATCAGTAATTACTTACTGTCATGGCCAAAAGTTTTGGCAATGCTGTGAATTTTAGTTGTTCAAGAATTTGGTGTATATTCACCAATAAACTCTTTGAAGAAAAAAATAATAATTGCTCTTCAATATACCACAGAAATGCATTAAAACAAAACAAAAACTGAAGAAGCAAAATTTGTAAAAAACAAAAACGTCATTACTAGAGCAGTAATGTTGCATGGGTACATTTTGATCCATTTGGCCGTTCTAACAGCACAGCAACCCCTGCTTGTTCCAGGTTCAACCTAGATATTGCAAAATTTCCAACCTTGCTATTAAGTAGATTAAAGTGAAAACATAAGTACTCCATTCACTTGATTTTTAAGAGTTTTTGCACTCATTGGTAAATTCTGAACTGGACACAGATGTTTAAATTAGAACTATTTGCCGTACATACAGTATATACTTTATCTTCACTGAACATGAAAACAGGCCTTCTGCACTGTCATAAAGTCTTTGTCACACTATGTATTAATGAGAACAAATTAAATTAGACAAATTATAGGGAACAGTATTCAGTATAGTATAATAAACATCGGTGTAATGACATCTTATGCCAAAAGCAACATGGATCTACTGTCTGTGTATCCCTAAAAGAGAAATGAATAACTTGAACTGATTGCATAAAAGGCATTCTGATGGAGTTTGTCACAATTAAACTCACATTTAGGTCCACTTTCTACAAGTCGAGTCAAAAATCTCAGAAGCCAAGTGTACACAACCGATCCTATCTGCATGACTCATATCGAAGCACAAAGATATGTTTTTTTGAGATTTTAGGTGAACTGACCCTTATGCAGTTTTAGTTATAAATTACCTCTTCTATAACTTTTAAATAAGCAGTAGAAAAAAATAAGTATCTAGTTTCCAACAAGTATATTAAATACGAACAAAATAGAGTCAGAACAGTGCAATCAAAAGAACAACAGAAAAATATTGGTTATAAAAGTGGATTTTCTGACCAACAGAGAACGGTTCTAAGAGTAGAACACAGACATCTTCACCAGGGGATTCAAATTCTTTTTTGTTCTGAGAAGTGTTTCCCAAACCTCCAGACACACACACACAAAAAAAATAGAAAATAGCATTTTAAAAATGTTTTATTCTTTAAAACTAAAAGATTATTAGATGTATTCGAACATAAAAATGAACAAAATATTCACAAAAATAATAAAAAAATTAAATAATTAAGAAAATGAGTAAAATAAACAAAAAGGAAGAAAATAAACACTAAAATGTCATGAAAATGAATGAGAATGAAAAAATAATACATATCAAATTCACATAAAATAGACAAACAAAAACGTACAAATTAATCAAAAAAAATTAACAAAAAGACATAAAAAGTGAATACAAAATGACTAAACTTATCTAGAAAGTGAATAAAAATTAGGACAAAAAATGATTATAATAAAATTATTCACAAAACAAAATAATGATTAAAATGAAACAAAACAGAAAATAATATACAAAATAAAATTTACAAATTAAAATTACAAAACGAACATGTCATTTTGGGGCCTGGTCCTATGTTTGGGAAACAGATTTTTAGACCAAGTCAAATCATGGTGAAAATGATGCTGTGGTTAAAACTCCTAGACCCCCCCCCCCAGCCCTCTGTTGTGTTCCTGTGCTGTTGGACTGAGTGTGAGTGAGTGACTGCCACAGTGTGGATTGTGTGGGTTGGCTAGTGGGGGCTCGGGGCAGGCGTGTCCATGTCCCCGTCCGCCTCGCCATCTTCTCGTCCGGAGTAGGAGCTCAGTGCGTCCCACAGCAGGCCGGGCTGCTCGCAGTGGTGGCGACTCCTCCAGTGCTCCAAGACTCTCTCTTTAGTGTCCAACACCTCCCTGCACAACACACAGTTAAAGGCCGACCCGGCTGCCAGGATGCCGAGTCCACCGTCGCTATCCGGCGGCGAAAGGGCACTGCCGTCATCCCCGTCATCTCGTCTCCGGTGTTGAGACATGATGTGCTTCTTGAGCTTGGAGAAGGAAAAGAATTCCTCATCGCAGCTGCCGCATTTGACCAGGTTGCGCCTTTCGTTAAGCTGTCTCCAGTAGTGCGCGGCGTGCTTTACCAATTCGTTCTCAGCCTCACGGCCGCCTCGCACAGATTGGCCGTTGTTCAGTCGGACCTGGACCTCCTCACCGTGAACGTAGAGCAAGTGCATCTTCATGTCGGCAAAGGTGGGAGTGATAGCCTGGCAGCGGCCACATTTGATCTGCAGCTCCACAGGGTCTTCACGGTCCGGCTCATCTGATGGCTCTGAAGAATGGGCCCTAATGAAGAACGAAGGAATAACTGGTCAGTCTATCTGCTTGTCAGGACATTGTGACTAGTGATTATAAACACCTGGTTAAAATAGTACCTGCAAGAAAAGTGACTAAAGCAATGTTTCTTGAAAGTTGCCAATCAAATTAGAAGCAAACGTAGGAAATGACACTAAAACCTGTATCTAAGTGGTTTAACTAGACTGAATGGTGTTTTCAGAAAGTGGCAGTACAGGTCGCAGGTTGTGGCAGATTACTTTGCTTCCTTTGGATCCATCCAAGGAATAATTTGGTCAATTATTTGTGAATCAGAATTTAAAAGCTTCCATCTCACTTTTCAAATAAGTTAGTGTTCGTGCAAATTTGAAGGCGTTTCCTCAAACTGCTCCTGATAATATTTTTGACCGTGTGAATGGACCGACATGAGAAACCTTGACCTTTGTTCAGCAAAAAGCCAAATGACTGTTTGCAAATAATGATGCAATAAGGACCAACCAAGGGACCTTATTATAGAGATGCATGGATGTTTCTCAACAAGCACAAACCCTCTCAAGCAAATGTAAAAGTTGTGAAATTCAAGGGTTTTTCTTTGGAATTGTGTTTTTTTTCATTAATGGTATCTAATATGACGCAATAAAGTAAGACATTATGAAAATGAGGCTAATGAAACGTGCATACATGAATTTATGATTTATAAATAACTATACCCCTCAACAGACAGGTCATCCTCGTGATGGCTGATGGACGGCTCAACGGTCAGAACCACCTTGTGCACCTCTCTCAGATGACTGAAATATACCCCCACATATCCGAAGGCCTTCTCACAGAACTCGCAGCACAGAGCGCGGCGTGGGCGGACCTCAGAGTGGTGAAGCTTCATGTGAGTGCTCAGACTTCCAGAGTGAGCATAAGCTTTGCGGCAAACTGGGCATATATAGGGTCGACTATTGGTGTGACTGTTCATGTGACTCTGAAGGTGATGCTTGAACTGGAAACAGCGGCTGCAAGTGGGGCATCTGTGGAGTGGTCGGCTGCCCAGGAACACTCTTGAATGAGTGCCACCTCTGACATGAAGGGTCACAGGTGCTGGTTGAGAAGGACAGTCCAGGGCCTTGGTTGTGGTGGTGGTGGGGAGTTGATGACCGAGTACAAGCTCCTGTTCCTGCCCATCTGGGGTAATGGCAGGCAGGCTAACCAGCTGGGGAACTGTCTCCATAACCAACATGGGCTTGGGTCGAATACTGCGGTACTTCTTTGAAATGTCAAACTCCTTTTGCTTAGAGTTTGGAACAGTAGCGAGAGGTTTTTCAGGGACTCTCCTACGGAAGAAAGATAAGGACCTCTTCTTTCGAGCCTCAAATGCCAAAATGTCCTCCATGGTCTTTCTTTTCCTGCCTCGTTTTTTCCCAGGAGGTTTCTGTAAGGTTCCCACCACTGACATGAGTGTGGTCTTGGCCTGGGCCTGTAGAACAGAGTCTGGCACCTGGTTGTGTCTCAAGGCCTCAGCTGTCTCAAGTGTCTTGGATGTGGGATCGAAAGGGCTGGTGAGTCCCGTTTGGCTGGAAAAACTCTTTTTCTCTGGAGACACAGTACTGAGCTTGGCCGCTGGAATGAGGGTGTTCTTCATCTTAGAGTAGGGTAGGATGGGCAGCTTACCCTTAGGTGGGGAGGGGATAATCTGAACTGCTTTGCTGAAAATGGCCGGGGACAGTACAGTAATACTGCTTGATGCCTGGGCTGCAGCAGACTTTGTCTGGCATAACTTCATGGCAGTCTTGCTTTCCTCGGGGGCTTTTCCTGATGAAGTCTGTACAGCAGCAGAAGGGTACTGAAGGTTCTGAACAAGGCCAGTTGTAGCAGGCCGTTCAGAGCTGTCTGGCACTCGTTCTAACTGAGAACCAGGACACAGGACGGCATTGTCTGGCAGCAGCGTGGTGATGGAGATGTCAGAAGAAGCTGAGTCAATCAGGATAACCTGCTCTGAAGGTTCCTCTTTGGGCACTTGGGTTTCCTTGGTGGGCTTGGACTCCTGTTTCTTATTCACTGTTGATGAAGCCCCGCTCAAAACTCCTTTTGTGTGTGGTGTCATGGCAACCTTGGACAGGGTTTTCACTTTGGCAGACAACGATGAAGATTTACCCTTCTCTGTGGTCCCCTTGCTCCTGACTGGTTGGTATCTTGGAATGGGCAGCTTGAGGTTCTTGTGGATTGATTGGGTTTGTTGCTGTTGTTGCTGTGGTGTTTGGGCAGAGACAGAGGGGGGCAGTGCCACCAGGGAGAAAGTGCCATCCTGACCTGCTATTTGCATAAGTGCATATTTCTGAGTGGGGACGATGATGGACTTAGGGCTGGAGGCGGTGGTACCCTCAGGGAGGGCAGAGGGAGGATGGCAGGACAGGACCGCAGGAGAGGTGGGGGGCACCGCTGCCGGGGCCTTGGGGGCAATGCTGCGGAACTGGAGGCTCTTCATCTGATGGGCTGGACAGGATACCAACTGAAACCAGAACAGAGTTACATTCATTAATGTATTCACCACAGCCAATGCCAATCACTTCCTCTGCACCTTTGTTCCCTTTTCCTAGATGTCCATTGAAGTCTGCTCCAATCACCACTCTCTCATCTCTGACAATATTCACTTCATCCGACTCGCTCCAGAATTTCTCTCTCTTCAAATTCACAGCCTGAAATTCTTTACAAATTCCTCCTTCAGAATCACCGCTACAGCATTTCACTTCCAATTCACACCATGATAAATCAGGCTGAATCCTGCTCCAGTGCTTCTAGCCTGGCTGCCCTTCCACCTGGTCTCCTGCATACAAAAAACACCCACCTTCCTACACTCAGACTCCCTATTCTAAGCTCTATACCATCGCGTTTGTTATCTCGGTCTCTGAACATGGCATTCGTTGGTAACCAAGCTTCCTCTGATCCAATAGGGGATCAGAATTGAAGATGTTGCATGATTATTTTGGTCGGGGGTTACGATACGTCTTATGCTCTTCCTGACACAACCCTTTTTATATGTCTATATGACTCCTTGTAGCTGGTTTTCTCACAAGCAAATAATGTGAAATAATGAACTCACTGATGGTATTATTCTAACCCTGGAACCTAGAATTGGGTGCTAATATTGCTACTGCAATATACTGTTACCACGTTATATCCCCGGACCAGCAGGGGGATCTGGGTGGGGAAGGTGAAGCCCACCTTTAATTCCAATTTCAGCTTTTTGCATCTTTTTCTAGTTTGCATTTCATACGTAATTATGCAATAGCCTTGTGATTACAACCATTAAGAACCATCTGATTTATTCAGAAATCATTCTTTGAACGTCAGGTGATGTCTATAAATTTAAAAGAATCTTCCTAATTTAACTGGTTATTCTCAATCCAACTTTGCTCCTTAACCTCTTCTTGGATGCTCTTTTCAGAACCAAATCATATTTAAAATCACCTTTTCACGTGTGAAATCACATAAGTTTTCAATGGGCTTCGCTCATCGTTAGATGTAAAACATCTTGTTGCACACTTAATTCTAGACGTTGACAAACCAAACATGAATTATGATTTGTTCATGTTGTCTACAACGTAATACAAGTCAAAGTAAATTTTAATTAATATTGTTCTGCCTGGCTGAACTTTTTGGAATTGGGGCTGTACATTAATCCACACATAATCACCTGGTTTCTGTAGTTTTTTCAGCTTATAAATAACATTAAACATGTTAACTATTGAATAGAATGAACTAATTAAAACTAAAGAAAATTGATCCCTTTCCGGAGAATTCACTGATGTCAACTAATTTTTTTTTTTTTTTTTGAGAAAACATTTTGGTTTATCATCCAGCTCTACTTAAACCTGAACAAAGAGCCACTGTGTACGATCACAGTCCTAAATCTATTCAGTCTAAATCTAAATGACTTCCCGGTTTCTTCTGCTCGATGCCAGGGTCGTTACTATAAAAACGACCCCATCGTTCTCTGTTTTTATGATGCGATTATATTGCACTTTGAAAATATAGCCGTGAGCACAAGTGTGACTAGCTGTCCCACTACCCACGTCTCCGGTCACACAAAGCATATTCTCTGTCCCCCCCAGGCTAAAAACAGACTGCCTCCTTTGATTCCGACTCAATGTACAGCCAGGGTTCATGCTGAGGCTCTGTAGGAGGCTCCTCCACTCCCCACGCTCATCCCTGCTGACCTTAATTCAAACCTGGCTACAAGCACTAAGGTTAACCCTGAGTACAGCTGGGAGACATGATTAAGAGTAAAGTTCATTGAATTGTATTGTACAAATGTACGTATTAATCAACACTGATAATTATCATAATCAATGGCATATCATTATTTTACCCAAAGGTTAACGGTTGATTGAGTTAAAGGGAAAAATTGTGGCTGTAATTTATTAGTAAAAGACACAGGACAAAAGCAACACGAAAAGACACAAAAGATGCACAAACATGAAATGATGTGAAAGATCTAAAAAGATGAAAACAAAGGACAAAAGAATCAGTCCAAACTGACATAACACATGGAAAAATAATGAAAACAATGTGAAAGACACAAAACATGAATGACCTAAAAAAGATTAAAACACAAAAAGGAAAAGCAACATAAAAGAAGCAAAAATATAAAAAGGTACATGGAAAAAATGCTGCAAAAGAACAAATATGATGCAAGTAATGCAAACGCATGGAATTAACTAAAATACACAAAAAGACAAAAAATATTAAAAGATGCATTAAGATCAAAATTATTCAAAAATGATGTGAAATGCAAAAAATGGAAATAATGTAATAAATCCTGACAAAAATGATACAGAGACAAGATACAAGATAGAGACGTGACATAAAAATGCCAAATCTGTACGAAAGCAGAAAACAATGAAACAAAGACACATTTTTTATTCATTATGTTTATTTATTTTGATTTCATCTTTTAAAGTCTGAGTTCTCATAAATACAGACAAAAGAAGAACGTATACATATATATTTTTTCATCTTCCCTTCTTCACAAATACCATTTTTCAGTTTTCCACGCACACTGAAGCTTTTCCACAGCATCTTCTGATTCCGCTGTGTTCATAAAAAGCCACTGAAGGAAACTATAATCTGAGTGAGGTTTTAAACAAGTCTTTATTATCTCAATCTACCGTACAGTTTCCATCCATCAATCAAAAGCCACAGGTATGGCTTCAAAAACAAAGGCTGAATTCCCAACGTTTATATCAATACTGTATGGTTCTATCAAAAGGAGGTGAGATTACACTGGAATGCTTCAAAGGCCCTAATTGTAAACAGATTTCCAGGTTTGAATTTCACATTATGACCTGGCTTCCAACAGATTCGGGCAGCACTTCAGCTCTGCTCTGTTACACTAATCGGCAAAAAGTGCAACAATCTGGAGGTGTCACAAAAGGCAAACATTCAACAACATCATTTCTCAAAAAAGAGGAAAAAAATTTGTATTGGTTTTCAAAGGGCCTGAGTTTTATTTGGTCAAAAAGGAGGGAGAAGAGAAGAAAAACTGCAAAGGACATATTTAACAGCTGCAAGTGTTTCTGTATGCTGAGATTATTTATACAGTACCCCGACCACATTACAGCTCCATAAAACCTGAGCTATCCCTGCTCTGTGCACATAGTTGATTCCAGTTTGACTGTGACTTTGGCCGAACACAGAGTGGAATAAAACTGTAGGAGATGTCTTTTATTCCGGCCATTTAAAGTGTCTACATAAGGAAGGAAAGAGGCGCAGGGGAATGCCCAAAACAGTTCAGTCCACCATGGGGGAGTTTACAGTGTGTCATGAAGGGGAAAAAGTGTGTATGAACAGTTGGAAGAGGAGACAGTGGGTCTATAAGGCTTTAGTCACAGATGATTCAGCAGAAATGTCAACTGACAGACATCCCACACCAAAGACACAACGATAGCTTTACTCTGTCCTTTTGTCTTGCACATGTAAAATTAGGGAGCAGTGTGGTAACAGACAGTAAGATTACATGACACCTTCCATTCATCCATCATCTTCCACTTATCCTGGTCAGAGCTGCGGGAGGCAGCAGGGAGAGAAGCCCAGACCTCCCTCTCCCCATCCACCTCCTCCAGCACCTCTGGGGGGACCGCCAGGCGCTCCCAGGCTAGTCCAGAGACATGTTCTGGGTCTGCCCCAGTGCCCCCTCCCAGTTGAAGCTAGTCTTTGTTAACCAGGGATTGGACCACCCAGGCCCCTGCCTTCAGCTGCCATCCAAATCACACAGTACTGGACCCTTACGACCCTTCCTGCAGGTGGTGGGTCCACAGGACAACAGTCAGAAGGGTCTTCTGAATTGCTCTTATGCCGCTTTTCCATTAGTACCTACTCAGCTTGGCTCAGCTCGGCTCGACTCTGCTCGGGTTTAATCGGCTCAGTTGCTTTTCCATTACAAGCGGGTACTATCTGTGTAGGCGGAGTCGCGTTCCGAAACTCTGCTGTCGGCATTTGTGCGCAACACAAGCACAATGTAGGACATGGAGGCGATGATGTACTTGCTGCTC
>JAQQAE010009179.1:0-14757 GCA_029823295.1 Pseudamia nigra
TGTGTTCACAAGTGCGTTCTGTTGTCAAAACCACCATCTCATTATCGTTCTCACACTTTGGTCAATGCCCCCCCTCCCCCCTCCAGCCCTGTTATTGAATAAGTGCTATATTTAGCTAGCAAATTGTTAGCATTATTAAAGCTCCTCTGCATCTGACTTACCACCATCGCTGCTTGTTTTCATCTCAAACTACTATGTGGTTTATTTCAGATGGATGGGATTACAAATTCTGAAGAGCAATTGTTTGCAGAATACCATTCCCATTAACTTCATTAGAGTGAAACCAGATGGAGTCTATATAAAAATGAAAAACATATTTATCTGTTGGGATAGGGGAGGGAGAATGATTGCATCGGCTTAACGCAGGCTTTTGGAAAGAAATAGCATACAGTACACTGGCGTCCTTGCTTTTCTTAAGCCCCATTTTAAAAAAAAAAAAAAAAGCTTCTGGCTGGTTGGTGAGGCAGTGAGACACACCAGGCCTCTACTAGTGTGGTACGAGCCATACAGTCCTCCCATGCCCTTGTACTTTGTGCTGCAAGGGGTTTCAACCCTCTAGGAATGCACTCCCTATAATGAGGGTCAGAGGTCAAAGTGCTGCCGCGCCTGGAGGCCGGGATCTCCTAGGCACACTCAGTCACTGACTCTGTCCCTATATTTAAATCCAGCCTCAGGACATGTTTTTCAAAGGGCATCTCCTAACTAGTTCCTGGTTACTAATTAGTTTTGTGCCATGCTATTTGTCTTTGGAAACCTGAACAGAAGGGGAGGGGGGCAAATGAGGCAGTCTAAAAAAAGATAGCGTATGGTTTGCCTCAGTGCAGATGATAATCATTCAAATCGTCCTCTGCTGCAAACATGCTGAAGTATGTATCAACAGTTGTAGAAATTAATGCCAGTGTGTGTTTAGCCTGCCCGCAACAACATCTGTGGGATACTGTTGTGGGTGAAATTAAATAATGATGTGGAATTTGCTTTTTTTTTTTTCTTCTTCTTCTTTTTTTTTTTTGTTCAAGCTGCTTTTAGGAGTGGTAACGGCGCATGCTATCACTCCAAGCTGGCCGACTCTCTCACAAGTCAAATCGTTATTGGATTACATTTTCTGGCTTCATAAAATGCGGTTAAGAGGCACTTTAGACATATGTGCATGACCTGCTTTCCAGAGATGGCTATCAGAGCAAAAGTGACAGGTCAATTGCTGATTTCTGTTCCGTAAAAGGGAAAGGGGCTCCCTACCCTGAGCACTCTAAAAGGTCGCACGGTCTGTCTCTCTCTGTGTGTCTGCTTCTCTCTCACACACAAAAAACTAAAGTAGTCTTGTAGCATCAGCGCACACTCTCAGACAAGAGCAGGGCTCTGTGTCTGAGTGTTTGTCTGTGCCTGTCTCATGAGCCTGTGCATGTGTGTCTGTATATAATTGCATACTGGGACACACACTTAATGGAAGTGACTCTTCAATCTGACAGTCGGGTGGTGCAGATGAAAGGTCTGCTGTAGTATGTTCTCTACCACTTGTGGAGTATCCACAGAGACCCGACGCTCACAAAAGTGGACAGAAAATGTTTCAACAACAGGCACACGTTGAGGCTCTTGTCCAGATCCAATAGCCCCGTTTCTGTGTACTTGTTTTTAAGTGAATTTGAAGTTAAAATTTAAAAATTGCAAAAAAATGAAAATAAAAAAATAATAAAAAAAAGAAAATTAGGTGTACACAGTAAGACAATAGCAAATTAAAACAGTCTGTATGATATACAGTAACAATGCAGGTTTGTCAGACAGATTTTGTTGTTTTTAAGACAGAGTTTGGTTCATTCCTTTATTTCCTCTTTTCTAATCTAGGAAGACAACAAAAAACTGATCATCACTGGTATTATTTTGGTGGACGCAACTGATCAGTCAAGTCAGTGACTGTAGATACTTGTCATTTACTTCAGACTTTTTGGGAAAAACCAAAATGATTTAAAGTAAGCATAAAAACTTTTGTAAAGATATATTTCTAAAAAAAATTTTCAGAGATAGTTAAATGTGGACAGAAACACAAGAGTCCATGTATGTGAATGATATTCACTTGAGTGCCTTACTTTTTTCTAATAGTTAGATGCAGATGTTGTTAATTGATTGTTTAAATAACTTAGTGGTATAATTAGAAACTCATGTGCAATACAAATATGCACGTGTGGCCATGATGCAGTTTTAATTGAGTTTTATTTTATTCCAAATAAGTCTTCAAAATTATGGTTAAATGTGTTCTATAGTTACTGAAGTTAGGAGGTTTTACCAAAAAGAGGTGAAACAGAAAGGCCAAAGTAAATGAGAGTGAAATACACTGAAATGGTTTAAGTTCTATGCTTGTCAGACTAATTGATAGTTTTTTTTTTAACCTCTATTAACCTATTATTTTATTTATCTGTTTGTTTGTTCACCACATAAATCAAAAAGTTACAGTATGAATGGATTTAGATGAAATTTTCAGGATAGGTCAGAAATGGCACAAGGACAAAATTATTAGATTCTGGGAGTGATGTGGATCATCATCCGGATCCAGAAGGTTTTTAAAGGATTCGTCACCATTGTAAGATAGGACAAAATTCAACATTTGCCCTTGTAAAGCCATAAATAAAACAAAAAAAAATTGACAAAAAGCATAGAATAACACCATAATAGATTCTATCAAACCACAAAGTTTCATCCAGATGTGGGTAATATTCCAGATATACTGATCCAGAAGGCTTATACTGTACTTACAGGGGTTGAGGAAAAATAGCTACTGTAAGGTAGCTATTTTTAGCTATTAAAGCTATAGACATGAAAATGACATAAAATTGTAGTGGACAGTCTGCTGATTCAGTAATTCAGTAGCTCCTCCACCCTCAGCAGTTTGGATTTAGGTCAGGCTATTCCACTGAAGTAGCAAATTGCTGTTTGGTGGAAAATGCCAAAAAAAATCCCTGGATAGAGGCAATGTGGTAGGGGCTGTATTCCTAGACCTCAAAAAAGCTTTTGAGCTAGTCAACCATAACTTGCTTCTGTCTAAATTGCAAAATTTCAATACAGTATCTCTAATGAGGCAATATGTTGGTTTGCATCATTTCTTCAGGCCCAGGTTCAGTGTGTCAAAGTTGGTTAAGATAAATCTCCACTTCGAAACATACAAATGGGCATCCCACAGGGCTCAGTACTTGGACCTTTGCTGTTTAGTCTCTTTATAAATGACATGCCCTCAGACTGTGCTGGAGTCAGGTGCCAGCTGTACGCAGATGATGCAGTTCTTTATACACCCACCAAGACACCAGAACAGGCTGCTGATACACTATCTACATCCCTGGTCCAGGTCAGGCAGTGGCTCAATAAAAATCAGTTTGTGCTTGACCTCTCAAAAATGGTGGCAACGTGTATTTCTATTTAAAAAATTAATTAATTCAGAACACAGTTTTTGCATAAATTTACAAAATGAAAAAATACAAACTGCATCAGAATTTAAATACTTTGGATTCTTTCTTGATCCCCAACTCAAATTTGATAAACATATAAAAAAATCTCCAAAACAATACAAAGCAATCTAAATTGTTTTAAATTCATCAGACATGATATACCAAACCAAGCTGCCCTGCTGTACATGCACGCTGTGATTTTTTCCACAGATCTCATACTGCATAACAATCTGGGCTCAAGTGAGCTTCACTGCCACCAAACATATCTGTTCCCTGCATAAGCAAGCTCTAAAAATTATGGACAAAAAAACAGATCAGATTCCACCACTTCCATATCCTCAAAAAATACAACTTGCTAAGCATGAAAAGCTTTACTGATCTATGTTTCCTAAAGTTAATTTTCAAATGTATAAACAACTTAGCACCCAAACCACTGAGTTGATTTGTTGAGAGACAAAACAGCAACAGAGTCACCAGAAGCTCCTCAGACCAAAATTGTAAAATCCCATCCTACAAGACAACTTTCAGACAGTCATCCTTCTCCTGTAAGAGTGTGAAACTCTGGAATTCACTGCCATCAGATATAAAATCCATCTCTGATATTAACATGTTCTCGACCAGAACCAAAACCTGGTTAAAGACAAAACACAACTGTTCTCATCCATAAACACTGTGTCTATTGTGTGGGAGAATGAGTGAGTGAATGAATGCATGGCTCATATAATATAATATAACATAAACGCAGCACTTGATTATACTACTGTACATTTTATTACATCACATAAATGTAACACTGAACTGTATGGTATGATTGTTCTTAAATTATGTATATTTATATTGTATTGCAATGTTGTGTAAGAGCCCAACCGGGGACTGGAGCTGAGAATTAGCACTAGCTATAAACTCTATATGCATCACATCAGCTGCAAGCTTGTAACTACTGTATGTTTGACTGCATTGTCCCTGACAAATAAATAAATAAATAAACAAATAAATAAATAATGTGTCCACTGATATGACGTATCCTCAACATTTCTGGAGCTCGAGCCAGAAGGAAATCACCATAATGGAAATGTTATTTTTCGTGACTAACAATTGAACTAATAACAAAATAACACTACAACTGACACTATTAAAACTAAGTCTATGATTTGTTTTCATTGTCGCATCCCACTATGAATAGAAACTGATCTGCCATGGCAGAGGTCTGCGCTCTCTGAGTGCTTTCTCGTGGTGCTTTGTGATGACACTTGTCTTTTTTGTCCAGATCCACCGACTGGGCCTAACATGGTACTTAACCAGCTACTGTATCATCACTGCAGACCATAACCTATTTTATTGTTTGCACTATAGGGAAACATTACTACACACACAACACACTTGCACTGCCCACTACTGTACATCAAAATTGTTTGGGCCTGTATATTAAATTTTACTTGGCTTTGATTTTTTTTTTTTTCTAAATTTTCTGTTGCTTGATTTTTCATTGATGGTAATTTTAACTTCTAGATAGTGTATTGTGTTCAGAAGACAATGTATTGTTTTTGCTCTTTTCATAAGCTTATTTGCACCTCTGCTTTAAATATGTGTCAAAAATAAGCAATTGAGCTACATGTTTAAAGCTGCTATGATTACGGTAAGAAGAAAGAACTGTTTAACAAGCACAAAATGTGTCTTGATTTTGAATATGACTATAAAGAGTGTATTCTCAGTGTTGAGGTGTGTATTAAAATTAAACAACACGACTAAAACTGCAGACCAAAACAATAGGCTTGCAGACGCTAAAATGTGTAGACATGAACACATTAAAACAGAGATGAGGCAAACTGTAAAAGCCAACCATTTTGATTAAACATAATCAACAGATCTGTATTTCTGCAAACATTTGCATTTGCATAGCAGTTTCTTGCTGTTATGTTAGAAACATACACTGTAATTTATGGTAAAATTTCTAAGTTGAACAATAATGTGATTGCAGTGAAGCTTTTTAAAACAGTTCAGACTGTTTAAGCTCAGTAATGATGAATACTGCATGAGTAAATAGTTTTTTATTTTTGTATTTTTATGGGAACCAATGCGTGAAGACATTTTATTGACAAAGGTAAGAACTGAAATGAGGGTCAGAAATGTGCAGCTTAATTTACATTTTTACATCAGTTCCCTTAACTTAGGTTTTTTTAATTTTTGCTTTTTATTGCTGTGAAAACATGGAGTTGATTATGCACTTTTACAGTTCTGGCAGCCGCAGTTTGCAGGGAATATATGAAAAAACAGCAATTAGCATGAGTGTTGCAAGTGCTATGAAGGAGGAGAAATGTACACTATCTACAGAAACTTACACTTCAGTAAATTGAGGAGTGTGAATTGATCTTTTGGAGATGCAGTGCAAAAACACCAGAGCAGCAATGACCACTGTATCAATACAACAGCTGGTTCAATGAGTGCTATAGATGTTAATGAGCTATGTTGCAGAAGGTGACAGGTGTCTGCTGCAGGATAGCTTTTGGGATCCCTGCCAGTACATTATGAGGCACTTCTCACTGTTTCAGCCTGTGTTTCAACTTTATAATGATGACGTGTTATCATTGTTAGCAACCCTCATTAAAACTAATTGGTATTGCTATTTGAAAGGTAGCCCATTACCTTGAGGCAAACAGCGGCGTTTTGTCTCAATAAGGAACAGTACCACGGTAAACATGCCTATTCAGTGCTCAACACAGACATTTTCCACCCACTCTTTGACTGATAAGGGAAAACACTATGTGGAACGTCTTTCTTACCCTCTGGATCCATGTGGAAAGGCACACGTGATGGGCAAGTAAATTCTTGCAGTCACAGAAACTCCTCAGTGGGTCACTGGCTTGAAGTTCAACATCTCTGCATATAAAGCACTCGGGTACATCTGCAGAAGGAGATGAGATAGAGGTTTTGAAAGGACTCCCTGTCATTACCGATTGCAATGATTTCACCCGCATGAAAGGCAAACTTAAGATTCACAGCTGATCAGGAAATCATTCATTGAGTCAGCACACTGTGGCTTTTTTTGAGATGAGGAGTTTTACATAAATTCTCTCCAACCTTCCCCTGCTAAAATTCAAATCAGTGTACAACTTCCCCTTCATTTAATTGTATTTTGTGGGAATGTGGCAATGCCAGTCGAGTATGAAATGAAGTAGTTTTAATTTCGACTTGATATTACTGCAAGAATTTTACTCAGTATTTCTTTTATTTACAAATGGCATCATTGTTTGATTCGTGCCAAATCAGAAGAGAGCACAGATCTAAACAATCCCCGAGAGATGTGCCGTTCCAGAAGTTTTGCAGACAGATATTTCACCCAAACTTTCGCCTTCTGTCTTCTGATCGGTGTGCATGTGTACATCTGCTACTATGTTTTCCCAAGGACTCACATATCATTTGGCTGTAGGTTTTATATATTTACAGTCTTTGATGATAAAAACCAAGCATGTTCCATCCTTTGATATTAAGCAATGATTCATGGTGATAGTAGTATTTAAGCTTAGCACATCAGGAGGTGTATTTGTAGCTGGTTCATGAATGTCCTGTACTTAGAAACTCTGTTCTGATCACTGTTTCCTGATGAATACAGCCATAGTGTTCCTCAGTCTACATTGTGTCTACACCTGCTCACAAAAACAGACCTATCAGCTACTACAGACTGAAATAACCATGAAACACACATGGATGTAGAGATGAATAGTACTCAAGTACATTTACTCCATTGCATATACTCTACTTGAGTAGCTTTTTCAAAAATATGTAGTTACTTCTGAGAGTATTTTTGCTTTTACTCTTTTACATTTGGCCACAGCACGAGTAGGATACATTTTTTCGTATCCAGGATATCAACAAAATAAGCAAAAATGATCACTATATCAACAAAGTAAGCAAAAAAGATGAACTAAATAGCAGACAACATATCAACAAAAGGAAATAAAATTATTAAAAGTTATGTAGAAAATTTAAAACACAGACAAATAAGCAGCAAAATATTGACAAAATAATCAATAAAATTAGTGAAACAAATGATGAAATAGCTACAAAGTAAACACAATTAGCAAAATAATTAACAAAATATTAAAAATGAACAGTCAGCAAAATAATCAACTCGCCTGTACAAAACATACAAACTACAGTATACTAAGCTATAATACATTAATTACCTCACAAGTTACCCAATGCAAAGCAGTTCTTATTCCACCCTTTTTTACTCTTACTCATGTGGATTTTCTTATGAGTATTTCTCCTTGAGTCAGTATAATTAAAAAGTAAGAGTTCTTTTACCTAAGCATTATTTCTGTGTTCTCTACCCATCTGTGCATATATGTACAGTAAATGTATGTATGTACTCACTGCAGTAAATCAAAATATGCAACAAAACAAACTGCAGTTATGCAAACATCTTCTCTATGCATATGCAAATAACATAAAAGACAATCTCATTAAAAAGGCAAAACAGATAAAACTTTGCCTCCTTAAGGGACAAATTTTTGCAGACATTGGTGGCTGTAACTCCTCAGTGACTAGGTGTGATTTTTTTTTTACTGACTTTTTTTTTATTGTGCACTGTCTGCTTTGTCAATGAAAATGAACAGAAACGAACAAAATGATCAAGTAAATGAATAAACTAAGCAACAAATCAACAAAAATGGTCCAACAAATTAAGAAAAAAATGATCAAAATGACTAACAACAAGACCCAGTTTTGAAACTGAGTATGACCTTGACTTTCCTTGAAGGTCACAGCATATTTTGAGTCAGTGCAGTCCATAACCCAGGGGTATATGACATTTGGAACCTTACTACATAGATAGAAGTGGATGAAGGTCAAAGTGCAATCATTTTAGGCCATACAGATGTTCAAGGTCAAAGTCAAGGTCATTTGATGTGCAAAAGGCCTAATCTATCATATGTTAAAATTTGGTGCCTCTAGCTACAGTAATTTTGGCACTATAGATCAAAATATATATTTTAATTAATTGATTTTTAATTACATCATTAATTACCTAATTAAAATGCAAATTTGGTGGTGGTTGCCATAGTAACCCCCCACTCACCCAGGCTACCTATGTGCCTGCTGGTTAGTTTTGGTCCACGGCCAAATGCTTTGGACAGACACGTGTACGAACGATTACTAAATACTGTATGTGGTAATATTCAAAAATATGGACTGTGGGTGCTAGTACCTTATAAATATGAAGGGAAAATGGTTACACTTTATGAGAGCACTTCCATGTGATCACATCCTACCTCTTTGCATCACCCCTTGGCATCCATTTTTAACGTCTGGGGCACCAATATAATATTTTACGCGCACACTACACCAGAGAGAATTCAGTGTAAATCACTACATGACAGATACTGACAATATGGGCCAAGAGACATTAAATGTGCAAAACCCTATGTATGGGGTGATAGCAGTGGTTATGGCAATACACTAAAGCTTGTGGACTTACAGGAGACCAGGGTTTGTGCCCTATTTCATGCTGCGCTAATGTGTTCATTCTCTCTCATTAGGCATTCCCTTGAGCCTTCATTCCTGACTTTTTATACCTAAACTCAATGTCACAATGGAATTGTCTACACATTTGTTAGACTACATGGTACGCTGAAAAGTGACAAATTCCTCACATGTCAAAAAAATGGTACTCTAGGGACACAATGAGCATCAAAATGTGACGCCCTGACCAAACATCAGTATGTGACAAGATGAAAGTGAATATTTTGTTTCTTTTGTTTTCACATCATCTTGTTACATTTGGCTTGCAAAAATAGATTTATAAATGTGTAGAATCCATTTGCCAAAATCCACTGGGGCTGCCCATAAATATTGTCAAACTGTAATACTTCCAGAAGCCACTGGGGCTTTGTTCATTGGCTCCGAGAAGCCCCGACTCCCATTAGATTACATTGAACTTCTCTCCGAAAAGTGAACATATGTTAGTCCTGAGGCTCCATGGTCTCAAATATTTTATTTGGACTCGCTAATAAATGATCTGGGGGTTCCATCTTTAACTTTTTGCTCCATTATTCAGCTATTATGACAAATACTCTGACAAATTGCTGTTGTGGTCAGATTTCATGGATAGGACACCATGGTAACTCCTCCTGCTGGCAGAGTCGGACCTTTGGACCTACTGTGTATTTAATGTATTTAGTACAACACAGTTTTTCCTGACCAACAGCTAGACTGTAACTATGGGTGCTACACTAACAACACCACAGTATCATTTTGCTGGGAAAAGCTTGACGAAGTGAACTGATTCAGTGAGCTAGCAGTTAGCAATAGCTTACTCATAAGACCCCTGACATGCACTCCCCTCCCACTGCTCCTCTGCCATTGTTAGAGTTAAGAATACATGTGTTATCATTTTCCTTAATGAACATATATTAAGCCTCGTGTGCCTTTATATGCCAAATGATTCTTTTTTACTCTTTTGCCTTTGCTCTGAGTGCTGTACTTTTCCACTGAGACTTGATCTCTGCACACACACACAGTTTTGTCTCAACTGTTGTAAGCTGACCTTGCAGATGTGGACCCATGTCATGTGTATCTGCTTAATGTGTCTAGATAGAATCTGGATTGCTCAAATGTTGAATAATTCATGAAATACTGTAACATGTGACATATGAGTACGCCTTTTTGTGTGTTCTAATAAAACATCTGAGCGAAGGAGGAAGCTTCGAAGAAAGACCGAGGGATACCAAGCTCCTGTCTCCTTCCCTTTGCAAAGAGCCCCTTTGATTATACCCTGTGTCCGAGTCTTTTTATTGGGTTCTAGGTTGATTGAGGTTGATGATGGACCTGACAGCCATTCATCTAAATTTGGTCATGTCCTGCTTTTGGCTTCAAAATTTCATCCAGGAAGTGTCAACGTGACTGGACTGAAAAGACCAGTTCAGGAACCAATGAGTGACAACGCAGTTACTCTGTCCACTATTATATACAGTCTATGTTTGAATCACAGTACGAATTCGGTAAGAGGGTAAAAACAATCAAGAGTTGTGAGGGCTGAAGAACAAAATTATCTGATCGTCACAACTTCAGCTGCTTTAAACTCAGAGCTGAAAAGCTGCCTATAAGACCTTGTGGATCAGGTCAATTAAAAGTGGACATAAAAGGCATACATTAGAATACATCATGTAAGAAAGAAAAAAAAAATAAGAATACATTATGTGCTGGTGAAAACCAGATATCAGGGTCTTGGCCCAAGGCACATGTTGGCCACAAGAAACCCCTCCCTGTTCACAGCATCTTTGATTTAACAGCAAAATTTGCCAATATCTTTGTCAGTGTTGATTTCCAAACAGGGAAACAAGGGCTTTGAAGCAAAGATATTGGACAGTAGCTGGAAGCCACATTTGCTGGTTTCATCCCATAAAAATACTGGAGGACTACAGGGCTAGCTGTCATCTGTGTGCTTGCCTGAATGTGGGATAAACTGCTGCCTCAGAAGCTCCTGTCTCTTTCGGGCCTCTCATTGAACCAGATTGCTTTAGGTGAAAATCTATCCTCAGATGAAAAATCTTTTAATCAAAGGGTGGGGTTTTAATGTAACCCATCAGAATCTGTGTAAGCAGATTTTATTACTGACCAGGCATATATCTCAACTTGCATTAATATCTCTGAGACAAGCTGTGAAATAGAGAACCCAGATAAACTTTTTTTCCTCAACACTCATTTTGGTGAAGTCAGTAATCTGGCATTTTTAGAGAAATGTGTGGTGTCTGGCTGCCACTTCCCTGTTACTGAAACCAACCACCTGGCCCATGTGCACAGTCTAATGGAAATAATCCCTGTGAGACACTTTCCAGATACCACTGTGTGTCAGAATTCATATGTTTGCTGCATCTCCCCTGCTCTGTCTGTCTGACACTGTATTTGCTTTAACTGGTTTTCAGTCATTGTCAAAATAATTTTGTATGTGAGGAAGACTATGCACAAAAAATAATGGATCTGTGCAGAGACATAGCTATAGAGTGTGACAGTGTAGCTAACAGGCAGTCTGTGTGTTTCAACAGCCTGACCGAAAATATTTCCAAAAGTTACTGTGATGGCAGGTTCACCAATTATACCCACAAGTCCTTTTTAACATTTCATTCCCCCGAATCTGTACCGCTTTTACGATCATTATAGCAGGCCCCGAGGCTCTTCTGGAACTAAATAACGGATGCAGTGCTGCTGTGAAAATAACTAGAAAACAACATTACGACAGAGATGTAAACATGCAGCGTGTCAGTTGTAGCCGAGTTGACACATCTGCGTGATCTGTGACTACCATAATTAACTGTCAGCGATGTCAGTGTTGAGCAGCGTTTCACATGAAGGTGAGTGCTAGACTAACTGGCTGAAGTCACCGCTCTCTACATGTTTTAACAGCTAACAAAACTTCCTCTGCATGAGCCGCCACCACCCCAGCTCGGGGCTGTGTTATTTCCTTATGGACTGATGATGCACTAAAACAAAGTTTGTCAGTTTCAGGTGCTGATCTTCGCTATTACAGACGAGGATATACTAACAAAATCTATGTCAAAAGCTTTGTTTATTCTACTTGAGTATGTGAAATGGCTTTAGAGGGGGCCGTCTGTCAATGAGATTTTGATTCACTGCTGTGCAGCTTCACACACATGAATAATAAGACAAAGTGACAGGATAGAGAGCACAGCTGCCATCATCTCAACATAAGCAGTCAGAGGTATTTGGTGAGTATATTAGCAGCTATGTGTGATATTCCAGATAAACCAGTACCTATTTTAATTTCACTCACAGCATGAATTTTTCCTATACTGTATATACTGTAACAGCTGAAACAGCAGCTGTAATTGGCTTAAGGGTTTATTTCACTCTACATTATCCTCTACATAACCAACAACTATTACTCTCAACATATGGTACATGTTGAGGGTGCAAATGCAGCAAAAATCTATAGGGTCTCCCTACGTATAGGAGGAAACAACGAGTTCAGAGAAGTGATTGAAACCCTGGATTCAGTGTATGATTTGGAGTTATTTAGGGCAGTGTATACTGCTTGGAGACCTCGCTTACGGTATATCTTTTGTATTGTAAAGGACGTCATGTTAAAGTTGGCATATCTTGTACCAGTATATCATCACAACTTTGGAATCAGTCATGTTGATTGCTACGTACTGTACATGTCAGCAAATTAGATAATAATAAACAAAAACCTCTGAAGCCTGAAGATATTTTAGATTTAATGTCATTGCGCAGAGAAGGGTACAGAGTAAATAATGCAAATTGAAAGTCACCGCATTTATTTGTATTTTCACAACTTGGTCATGCTACTCTAAGTTCATATCATGAGATAAAAATGTATACATTTTCCTTAATACCTAAGCAAGTAAACAATTGTGCAGCCCTAAATGCATTTGTGCTCATTACCTGCAGCAATGGGAGAATGTTTTGGTTTGCTTGTTCACAACTTAATTTGAAAAGATATAAGAAAAGATATACAGTATATTTGGATGAAATTTTCACGATAGGTCAGACATAGAATAAATTAGATTCTGGATCATTGTCTGAATCCAGAGGATTTTTAAAGGATTCTTAACGCCACTGGAAACACCCAGAAAATGTAGCCAAAAAACATAGGATAACACCATAATAAACTTCATCAAACCACAAAGTTTGATCCAGATATGGACAATATTCCAGATATAGTGATCCAGAATGCTTATGCTTACAGAGGTTGAGGAATTACCGACAGTTTTGATGTACCTTCAACATTTACAAAGCTAGATTGAAAAGAACATCACCATTATGGAATTATTATGAATAACTATTGAACTACCAATAATATACATGTGATTCCAAATGGGGCAACACGGTGGTGCAGTGGGTAGCACTCGTGCCTCACAGCTACAAGGTCCTGGTTTAACACCGGCGCGTGGTTCAATCCCAACGCCGGCCAATCCCAGCCGGCATATTCTCCCACAGCCAAAAACATGCACTGGGGTGATGTGAACTGATCATTCTAAATTGCCCATAGTATGAGTATGAATGGTTGTCAGCTCTGCATTTTACTAGCAACTCATCATCCATACTGTACCCTGCCTTCACCCTCAGTCAGCTGGGATAAGCTCCAGCACCCTCCCCAACCCTTACAAGAATTTAGGGGTAGATAATGAATGAATTATTCCTATTGCTAATGGTAGGTTTTCATGGTCAAAGAATGAAATAATGAGGGTCAGAGTTCTTTCTACTTCAAAAATAGTATGATGGACTGAAATACAACACTTTTTATTTTCTGATTATGAAGATTTCTTTGTGTCCCTGTCACAAAAGGGGAATAAATTACAAGAATATTTTACCCTGCTGCCCACAACGGCAAGCAGAATATTGTTTTCACCCCTGTGTGTGTGTATCTGCCTGCGGGTCAGATTTTGACCAAAATTTTGGAAAGATGATTCCCTTCTGGGGTGGATTGGTCATGGTCAAGGTCATCCAAGATATCTTGTAAAGCACATTTCCCATCGTATCTTGGCAACCATCAGTGCTACAGAAGTGATCTTGGTCTCAAAGTAATCAGAATATTACAAGGTCATGCTGAAGTCATAATATGACTTCATATCCATTTTTTTGATTATATCGCAGAAACCAATGGGGCTACAGAACTCATCTTAGCCACAAAATAAATTAAAAAAAATATTTGATATCACCTTGTTGAAGAAAAGGTATGAGACAGCTCAAATGAAGTCATAAAATTCCTTCAGATTGGATCATTTAAAATTATTACTGTCTCTCTCTCTCTCTCTCCGTGCACACATGCAGGGTATGCATTGGCCTCCAATACTTTTTTTTTTGTAGTTAAAAATGTAATGGGCTCTGGTAATCACTTACATTCTTAATCTAAACATTGCTAGGGGCCAGAATTTAAAAATCAGTCCTATTTTTTTTTTTACAAATGTACGGGTTTACTACATTGCATTATACTGTGATGGGACCATTTGCACAATAAAAAATGAATCACATTTATTCAGTGCAAAATGAAATGTAGAGATGATAAAATTAAAAGGTCTTCATATTCTTTGTGACACTCAAATAAGCCGTAAACCCAATCAAGCAATAAATAAATAAATGAGATAAATGCAACACTGAGAGACAGTGTGGAAGTGCTCAGTGTTAGTGTACAGTACATACAGTAAACCAACAAGCAAAATGCCAGATTGAGATAATTTAATTGTCCGTTGCGTTGCTAACGACCTCATTAACAAAAGAATGATGGGAAATCAGCATGGTCTGAGTGAGGAACCGCCTGTGTGACAGCCATCTGGCTACAGTGGGGGGT
>JAQQAE010009180.1:0-14757 GCA_029823295.1 Pseudamia nigra
ATGGCGGACGAGACGCAGGCGTCGTAAAGTCGAATTTGACGTAGGCCGAGTACCGCGTAACCCGAGAACTGCCTGTACTGTAGTTATTTCGCAGGGAAATGAAAGTTGCACCACACTGCATACTGTTTACTGTATGCTAACAGCATTTCTCTTCATAATATAGCATTTTGTTCATATCTGTAGTCCATTTAAATTGGAGAACACGCATCTTCTCATAGTTTAGAACCAATTAAAGAGACTGCAGTAATTCTGGAGAACCTGGTTACTGTACTGTAGTTATTAGTTTATTTTTTGTATTAAGACATGATTAGGTGCAAAGCCATATTCACTATTGTTTGGAATACTGTATTACAATATTGAGTTTATTATTTGGTTACTGGATCATCAAGGACAATGCACACATTATCCAGTGTGAAATGTGTATTTTTCTGCTCAAACACACTACAAATACAAAAAATATCATCTTTTTTTGGCTAGTTTTATCCTACTCACACTAGTCACAGGTCTATGTGACTAGTGTGATATTACCAGACAGCAAAGGTTGTGTTTAGATTTTTCATTTTCATTGTAAATCCTGCCAAATCTGGACCTGTTATTGCAAGTTCTCATATTGCAAGTACAACTGCAATTCATTTATGTGTACAATTCTGTTTTGGATGCATGTTACCTCTACCAAATAAAATATTTCTACCCTTCACCCCTTGCAAGTTACAAGTGTTTTAAAGAATCTCTCATATGATTTAAACTGCTGTTAGTAAGAGGATTAGAAGCCAAAACATAAAGGAAAGTAAATATAATAGTGCATGTAGGTCCTTTCGAAATAGACTTCGAAATTCACCGGGAAAAAAGCTGACAGTTTCAGCTCAGATCAGCTCATATCATGCAACCTTTGTGCTGTTGTCTACAGATCAGAGACATGGGACAGGAGCCCTGTGGCCGCCTCTCTTTCCTGAAGGAACCGAAAAACTCTAAAGGTCTTCCACAGACTGCCATATGCAATTTGAATATCACACTGCCAACCCACAGGAAGGTAGGATCACCATTGTTGAATCATTTGTCATTTAAGGCCATATCATACCATCCACATGAATGAAACAAAATTAAAAGATGGACCCCGATGTTGCCATTACATCAAGAGGAGCCATTGAACTTCATTTGGTTTAGAAATGACTGCCTGCTGCTTTATTAGTGTTTAAGCCTGTGCCAGTCATAAGACCCCACAACGTACACATGCAGCACATCGCCTTTTATTTGATTGCCTGGCTCACTGTGGATACATAAGACAAATGCAAAAAATGACATTATGTATTTGTTTGTTGTGGTGTTGATTGATCACAAGAAACTGTAATTATTTTGCTTTGGCTTTTGTTATTTTGCTGTTTAATATGTTTTATTAACCCCATAGATTTTTTCTGATGCCTTTTGTTGTTTTTGCTGCTCCATTTTCATTCCCTGAATTTTATTTTCACCTCCCCGCTCACGATAACGTCCCTGCTCTCCATTGTGTCATCTCTCTCCTCTTTTGCAATGCATCTTGGAAAACCACAGGATATGGAGTCTGATCCTGATGATGAGGTAAACTGAGTCTTCATCATCACATGAAAATGCTTCTTCTGTGTTCTTTTTTTTGGCTTTACTGCTAATGCTGAACTAAATGTACGTGTAGTGATTATTTTTCTCCATGCAGTACCTGAGTGTAACAGAGGCTTCTAACTGCATGTCTTTTCACAGAGCTGTGTTATTGCTAAAACATCATCTCAAATACTGCATGAGTGGAAACTGTTTTAATTAGCAACTATTTATTCAATGTTGTCCCCATCCTGAGTCCAGTGGAGCCTATTTATGTGCAACACCTCAGCTTGTTTTTCATCTGTCTTCTTTTTCATACATATACAGGAAACCACCATTTCTTCATATTAACCCATAGGAGGTTTACTACACTACAGTAGTGTATGTTTTCAGCTCAACATTAAACTTTACCATTTATCTGCCCCGTGGTTGTTTTACTGTATTTGGAATTCCCTTCATCATTGTCCTTGACTTGTCTTTAACAGACAGTACTAACACTTTCAGCTGCATGCTGCAACCTCAAGGAGAGTGTAGTGAAAGATGTTTTATGTTTTACAGTTTTATTACTGTATTTCAATGAAGTTGCAAGTCATGGCTTGTCAGAATTAAACACAGGTATACAGTATTCAGCCCCTGTACAGATTAAATTGTTGTGAAATCTTGGAATTTATTAAAAGAAAATGATATTGATTGTACATTTTTAAGTGGAATTAATCCTATGGATATTGTTAGGAAATAACAATTTGGTTAAAAGTAAAGTTCTGTTAAGGTTATTTAAAACAACACCATTAACTGGAAGCTTGAAACATGTTTTAGATTTCCAGCATGTACAGTACACTAAACCTGCATTCATCGATTTCCACATCTTTACTTTCTGAATCACTGTACAAACTACTTTTCACTCTATAATTGAAAGTTGTTATTTAAAGTCAAATATATACTGCAGAATTACCCAGTATGAACATAACTCTTGGAAGCTATTTCATAGTAATATCAGAAATGAAGAAAGAGGGAAGATATGCTCTTTTATTTGATTTAAAGGGCAAGATAGTGCATTACTCTCCAGAGGAGACACTTGACCTGCGGCATCTCCTCATCCCAGTACAAAGAGCACAAACTAATGCACTGAGCAGGATAACCATGCATTACATTACTTAATTTCACAAATTAAAATTAATGCTTCCAGAAATTTCTATTTCATTAGAATCACATTTTGTCATTTTTATGTTAAAGCTTCTTTTGTTCTTTTTTGTTTGTTGTTTCAGACTGAAAAGCCAGAACGACGTCATACCTTTGCCTCCTTAGCTTTGCGTAAGCGCTACAGCTATTTGACCGACCCGGCAGCGAGTGAGTGTCCCCTTTTCATTTATATGAAATCTTATTTCATTTAAATATAGTGTGTGAGGGTCCCTTTATTAGTCAAAACATATCATATACAGTGTTCATAACAGAAAAGCAGGTTTACCTGACAGATCTATGCATCAGCCATTCTGTTAACCTGGCACATACACTGATCATCAGTCATTCATCACACATTTGCATGATTTACTGTGTGTTATGCTTTGCTCATCCACCTCATTTTGATTAAAAAAAAGTTTCCCTGTTTCAAGTGCTGTGTTATTTTACATCTGTGGAAACGCTGTTGGAAATGCAATGTCTGTCTCTCCATCATTTGGACCAAAACTGTTTCAATTCATGTTAAATAAAAATGTTCTTTTGAATTGTTCTCATTGTTTTAGTGACCACTTCATTCTTATTGGCTTTATGATTGTGTGCGGCTGTATATCATTGTGAAAAAAGGTTGCACTTTACATTAGTTTGACCTCATTCACTGATGAGGTTTGAGGCGAACCATTTTTCTGCATTTTTGCAATTGGTTAAAAAATTTGACTTGCACTTAACATGTCTGTTTATCTTACATAACACTATCAGCAGAAAATATGTTAACAATGATCAAATAATCTTTTTAATAACTATTCATACTTTTAATACATGTTTAAAGTCATAAACAATAAATTTGGCATATGCCTGGCACTGGTCTACACAGTCATTTTTCTTTCTACCTGGTGTTTGTGAAGTGCAACCTCATATTTTATATATATTATTATACATTTTATATTTTATTTTAAATCTTGACCAAACTGCTAAAATAATCTTGTCTTTATAATATATTCTACTTGTGGGGTCATCTCTGGCATTTAAAAATGAACCAAATGAAAGAATAACTGCAGCTTTTAAAATAATCGACAAAGCACTGTTGCAAGGAGGCAAATAGATGAAGCACATCAAAAGTCAATGGAATTGTACTTTTTGTTTGTCATGTCATTTTTTTTCACTACCACCAAGAATTGTGTCAAGAATTTTGTTGCTACACATACTCCATTGCCATACTGTATGTCAAATTTTTGGTAGTAACTGTTAAGGTCATTACTTGTCATTTTCATCCTGGGATTTTAGATAGGGGCTTTTCACATTTTGTTTGTAAAAGTTATTGTGCTGCTGCTGTAATTAATGCTGTTTCTGACTGACGCAAATTTCTCTTTCTGGTTTTTATGTTTTCTTTGGCCTTATTTTATGTTATATTTTGTGTTACATTTCATTTTGTTTTTGGTTTAACTTATTGCTGAAGAAACAACTGATCGAAGCTCGCAGAGAACACAGCCTTCTGGCTACCCTCACAAACCTGTCTTTTCAACGAGATCTTATCAGGCGTGGTCGCCTGTTCCTGTCGCCGTCCCTGGCCAAGCCAAGTCTGGGTTTGGCTCCCTCTCCAGTTCGTCATCCAACACGCCCTCTGCCTCTCCACTAAAGTCTGTCTGGTCAATCAACTCTGTCTCCCCAATCAAGACCAACATCCCTGGATCCCCTGCCTCTTCTGTCAAGTCAGTTAGTGACATGGCTTCTCCCATCCGCTCCTACAGAACCATCTCATCCCCTATTAAAACTGTAGTACATCAATCCCAGTATCCAGGCCAGGTCACCACCAGCCCCTTGGCCTCACCAGGGAAAAGTGCGCCAGACCCATTGTCTATGAAAGGTCTGGCAACATTATCTGCCAGGACTTCCCCACTAACTGTATCTGGAGGTGGAAATGCTCTTCTTGAGAGAACATCTATAGCTATGACCCCACCAACCTCTCCCAAATCCTCCCTGACTATGTTCAGTTCTCCACTTCCCTATAAGACAGTCATGGGTGGCTCTGGTGTTACAGCATCTTCCTCCTCTCCAATAAAAACAGTCCCAGGTCTTTCCTCCGTTCGAGCCCTTGCAGATGCCTCAAGTACTGCAAGGAACCTGTTCTCATCTCTCTCATCACCACTTAAAACTAGCAGCTCTCCAAGTGCAGCAGCACTTATCAATGGAACTGTGTCACCTAACCAGTACCGCTCCTCATCTCCAACATCTCTTCTTACCAGCAGCCTGCAAGAGAGAATACAAGCAACCACCAATGCTGCAACAACAAGTGTCAATGCAGCCTTTGATGAGGTGGAGAAAACCTTTAATTCCTGCTCGGCAGGCTATGGCACACTGAAGTCTTTATCTTCCTCTGCATCCTCCTCATATCAATCCATTAGATCGTCAGCTTCTAGTTCACTTTATGCTTCTCTAAGATCTCCACCTAATGTCACCACTGCTGTGACATGCAGCACAATGACTGTTCCAGTATATTCTGTTATAAATGTGCTGCCAGAACCCCAGTTTAAAAAGCTACCTGAGGTGTCCAAGTCAGCTGCTGCTCTTCTGTCCCCACGTAAGACAGTGCCTGCTGAGGTTAATGCTCAGTTGCACTCCTCCTTTGCCAAAACTCTTTCCCCTGTCAAATCTCATCTTTTCTCTCCTGGTCTGAAATCAGCCACCACGTCACCACTGTCATCCAGCCAAGAGATTCTGAAGGATGTAGCTGAGATGAAAGAAGACTTAATACGAATGTCTGCTATCTTGCAGACAGACCCAAATTCCTCAGCCAATAAACCATTTCAGTCTGATTCACCCAGAGAAGCTAAAATTGATGATGAGGAGCCATACAGGATTGTAGAGAAAGTGAAACAAGATTTAGTAAAAGTGAGTGAAATCCTGACCAAAGATTCTGTGAAGGATGGCAGGGTTTCCATGGCAAGGGGTTCCTTGGATGACATTCACTTCTCAAAAGTGCCAGTTGAACAACCACCAAGCAATTGGAGCTATCCACCACGATATGAGACTGTGGTTACTCAAGCCAAATCAAAAACAATACCGGACAGAGATTTTAATCTATCCAAAGTGGTTGACTACCTTGCCAATGATGTTGGTAGTTCCTCATTCTCCAAAATGCATGAAACAAAACATAAAGTGGATGAAGGAAAGACTGAAGGGGAGGGCAAGGAAAAGCAGAAACGTGTCTTGAAACCCACTATTGCAGTGCAGGAACATAAGCTCAAAATGCCTCCAACAAATATGCGCTCTTCACCTTCAGATAAAGAAATCAGTAAAGTAGCAGATGCACTTTTTGGAGCAGACACTGTGCTAGAATCCCCTGATGATATTTCACATGAACAGGACAAAAGCCCCCTCTCAGACAGTGGTTTTGAGACAAGAAGTGAAAGGACACCTTCTGCCCCTCAAAGTGCAGAGGGCATGGGCCCCAAAGCACTTTTTCAGGACATACCCATTCCCCCAGTGATCACTGAGACAAGGACTGAGGTTGTTCATGTCATCAGGAGTTATGAATCGCCAGAAGAAAACAAACAAACAGCAATGGAGGATGCACACACTGACAGATATATTGATTCTGATTCTAAAGGGCATCTAAATCAAGCTACATCTACTCCAGAACAGAATAAATGCTATCAGATGAAAGTCAGCCCTGAGGAGGATCCAATGGGAAAGGGAATGAGAGTAAAGGAGGAGACTCACATCACTACCACTACCAGGATGGTTTACCACAAACCACCTGGCAAAGAAAGTGCATCAGAACGATGTGAAGAAACTATGTCTGTACATGATATAATGAAGGCATTTCAATCGGGCAAAGACCCTTCTAGAGAGTTGGCCGGACTGTTTGAACACAAGTCTGGCAGTGAAGAACCATCACAAAGAGTCCTTGAGGACATCAACTCAAAACCTAAGGTAGAAAGAATAATTGAGGTTCACATTGAAAAGGGCAATAAAACAGAACCAACAGAGGTAATTATTAGAGAGACAAAAAACCATGCAGAAAAAGAAATGTATTATTACCCAGGAAATAGACAGGAAGGGGAGGAACCTGAGGAATCACTTCCACTGTACCTTGACTCTTCCAGAGGGAACACACCCATGTCACAGGAGGAAGACAGTCGCCCTAGTTCAGCACAGTTGATGGCAGATGACTCTTACAAAACACTAAAGCTACTTAGTCAACAATCTGTAGAATATAATGAGGATGAATCATCAGAGCTTAGAGGAGAATCTTACAATTTTGCTGAGAAAATGCTACTCTCTGAGAAATTTGATCAATCTCATTCTGACACGGAGGAATACTTGAGAGACAGGTCTCGATTTCACTCACCAGACAGAAGCAGTCACCGTGAGGGCAGGGTAGGTCCAAGGACAGAATATGTCTTCAGGTCATCACGAAATGTATTTGACAAGTCCGGGAGAATGACTAATACAGATGATAACTTTGACAAGCTTACTCTCTTGCAGTATTCTTCTGAGCCAGGTAGCCCAAAGCAATCAGTTTGGATGTGTGTGTCTGATGACACACAGAAAAAAGATAGTGAGCAGCTTATGTATGAAGACCGTGTGGACCGGACTGTAAAGGAGGCAGAGGAAAAACTTAGTGAGGTATCTCAATTCTTTCGTGATAAAACTGAACAACTGAATGATGAACTCTCATCTCCAGAGAAGAAATCTCGTAGGCCAGACTTCAGGGAAACACGATCAGGGCCTAGTTCTACACACAGCAGTCCTGAGAGACCAGCTTATAGGAGTGCAGGTAGTGGAGAAGAATGGAGCAGAGAACGGCTGAGGGACAGGTTCACTTCCAGTGACAGAAAATGTGCCAGTTTACCTAGTAGCCCAGAGAGAAGAGTACTGCTACAATATAGAGATTCAGATCCAAGAAAAGAAGGAGATGCTAAACAACAGGGAAGCACAGGTGAAAGCTCTAAACCTTATCAGATGTCTTCTTCTAAAGTTAGTGCAGTGAGGCTTAAGTTTGAGCAAGAGGCTCAAAGGCAAGATAGAAGTTCTCAGGGAAGTCAAAACTCAAATTCATCAATCAGGAAACTCCAGGAAAGCAAGCTGCCTGTGTATCAGGTTTTTGCTGGTTCAAATATGCCTAAAATGCCAGATAGTCCAGCAAGCCAAAGAAGAGGACTAGGTGGTGAATCAAATAAATTCTCTCCCAAGCATGAAGCTAGTGGTAAAGATCAGGAAGAGAAGAAGCCATTCAAAACACTGGAGAGCCAAGGGTATGGGAACTATAAACCCCAATCACCCAAATTGTCTCACTCGTTAGCTCATGATACTATGAAAGACGGCAATAATAGTGATTCCCAAAGACAAGAAACTACAAAGAAAATAATCTACACTGAATTTGTTGTTAGAGAAAGTCCAAATAGCAATGATGGTCTAAAAAAAAACTCGGAATCACAAATTCCTGTAAGAAAGTCATCTAATTTCTCAGAAAAACACCAATCTACCCCAACAAAATTTGATCCCCCTGTTGAACCATGTCAGAGGGCTGGGTCTCATCTTCCTACTTTAGCTAGAAATCAGTTACATGGCAGCTCTGATGCCAACAAGTCTGGTCGTGGATCATCAGTAGGAAAATCTGTAGATTCATTTGATGGTAGTCAGACAAATGTACTGTGTAATGGTGTTGATACTGACCAAATAGAGTATTTGGATAAAGTAACACCCGTAGTGGTTACAGAAGGTTTCAAAGATATTAAACCCTTACCTGTATATGTTAGCATACAAGTGGGTAAGCAGTATGAGAAGGAAACAGCAGCAGGGCAGCTGGGAACATACAAAAAGGTAGTGAGCCATGAGAGCAGGACAGTGCATGAAACTAGGGGTGCATTTTACAGTGTCAAACAAAAGAAGTCTCCATCTCCTCAGGGCAGTCCAGAAGATGACACTCTGGAACAAGTGACGTTCATGGACAGCTCTGGAAAGAGTCCTGTTACCCCCGAGACCCCCAGCTCAGAAGAAGTGAGCCTGACCTTGAGAACACCGGACTCTGTGATAGGCTTCATGCCTGGCATGCCGAGCCCTATCCCAGAGGAGTCTGAGGAGGAAGATGGGAAGACTTTCATCTACAGGGAACCTGCAAAGGACAAATGTAAACCAGCTTCCACTGAGAGTTCCACCAAAAAACTGGATGTAGAAAGGCCAAAGTCAAAAGAAAAACGAGTGGCTTATATAGAGTTTCCTCCTCCTCCTCCTTTGGAGGCAGAGCAGTCTGACCCTGAGAAAAAGGGATCTTGTGGTTCGTCTGAGGCAGAGACAGAAATGATGGAAGTGAATCTTCAGGAGGAGCATGATAGGCACCTCCTAGCAGAGCCAATCATCAGGGTCCAGCCCCCATCCCCTATCCCCCCTGGAGCTGATAATAGTGACTCTAGTGATGATGAGTCTGTCTTCCATCCCATTCCTGTGAAAAGATACACCTTCAAAATGAAAGAAGAGGGAGAGAAACGTGCAAAACATAAAAAATCAGACAAAAATGGAAATAAGGAATCTGGGATTAATGGTATGATAAAAGGGGAGGAAGCTGATCTTGAACAAAATGGCAATGATCAGTCAATTACTGACTGCTCTATAGCAACCACTGCTGAGTTCTCACATGACACAGATGCAACAGAGATAGACTCTTTAGATGGATATGATCTTCAAGATGAGGATGATGGACTGAGTGAGGACCCAAAAACATCCAGCCTGTCCAATGATGGCAAAACACCTGGTTTTAGTCAGTCAAAGCTTGAAGTGATAGAGGAAGAGAAATGTGAGGAAGCAGGAAGTGATGGAAAGGCAAAGAGCAGCACATCTGGAGCAAAAGGCAGTGGGGATGAAAAAGATTATACCCTTCAAGGAAGGCATCCAGATAGACAGGGGTTTGGAGAAAACTACTTTGGATACCAACTGGAAGAGGAGCTGAATTCAACCTTTAAAACTGTTGCCACAAAAGGCCTCGACTTTGACCCCTGGTCAACCAAAGGGAGTGACAATGAGGGGATTTTTGAGTCCAAAATGAAAGAGGACGATCCAAAGCCCTTTGGTTTATCAGTGGAGGACAAGTCACAGGCCACAACACCTGATACAACCCCTGCCCGCACACCAACTGATGAGAGCACACCGACTAGTGAGCCTAACCCCTTCCCTTTCCATGAAGGGAAGATGTTTGAGATGACCCGCAGTGGTGCTATTGACATGAGCAAGCGGGACTTTGTTGAAGAGAGGCTTCAGTTTTTCCAGATTGGTGAGCATTCCTCTGACCCTAAAACAGGGGAAAAGGGGAGAGGGGGCAAGATCCTGGGGGTAATTTCCTCTCAGACAAAAACAGGGGAGAGGGCCACAGTAGATGGGATTGTGAAGGTTATAGATACTACCACAGACAGCAGCACTACACCAACAACACCAGCAACAACAGCAAAATGCAGCCCTGCACAGTCTGGCAATGGCACTGGTTTTACCAGTACTGATGCCCCCTCCTCTGAAGCCATAGCTGAGACTGCCTCCTCGTGCACAATCACAGCCTCCAAAGTTGACCCCAAATTACGCACTCCTATTAAGATGGGCATAGCTGCCTCCATAACTGTGAAAAAAGACTCAGGGGATCTCACTGATTGTAAAGCAGAGATGTCAGAGGGACAGATGGTGCCAGAGTACATCAGTCTAGAGGCTCAGGGTACAGAGAGCCAGTCTAGAAGATACACAGAGCCCAAGGTAGAGAGGAGAGATTACCCTTCTGAAAACTGCAACAACAACAACAACCTTGAATCTTCCAGTGTTCAGGCCAACTATATTCAGTGTGGTAGTGTGGTGTTTAATTTGCAGTCCTCCTCGGAGCCCACTCTTCAGAAAGCCAGCAGGATAGAAACACTCTGCTGTAGAGCATTAGAAGAGAAAGAGGAAGCAAGCAGCAGCAATCAAGGACAGGGGCAAAAATGTGAGGCAGCTAAAGAAAGTGAAGTAAAGCAGCCCAAGTCTAGACTTCCAGTAAAGGCATCAGGATGGTCATTTCACACACAAGGAACAGCCATAGGCAGACAAAAGCCCAAACAAGCAGTAAAAGTTGAGGTCAGAAAAAGAGGAGAACCTGTCATAGCCAAAGTAGAACCCAGGTCTAGAATACCAATCAAGGATGTTAAAAAGAGCACCCCCGTTGCTACAACTAGCTCACTTGTTTCTGTCCGGGTCACTTCACAGCCAACCAGGGCACTGGACACAGAGAGAACAGCTATACAATTGCCCACAAGGCTACCTCTGAAGGAAAGGCATCAGGTCAGCAATGTCACAGGTGAGGGAGCAGGCAGACATGACAGGCAGGAAAAACCTAGTGAGGTTTGTAAGCGCACCATCGAATACTTTAAAGGCATTAGCGGGGAGACGCAAAAGTTGGTGGACCGCCTGTCAGACGAGGAGAAAAAGACGCAGACAGAGCAGTCGGAGGAAGACAGCACCTCCCGGAGCACCTCTCTGTCGGACGCCTCCCAGCCTTCCCAGCCCTCCCAGCCCTCCCGCTCATCCAGGTCTGGTAGAGGTTCGAGGGCTGAGGCCGGGGCCGCGTCCGTAAGGGCAAAGGTGGCGACGACGGACAGGGCCTCCGGCAGTGAGAGGAGCAGGAGGAGTAGGCGGACTGGTGGGAAGGAGGGCAGTCAGGGACTCACAGGGTCTCGAACGCCTCCCATCGCGGAGATCAAGCCTAGTTTGTAAAACTTTCACACTATGTTTAAAATACATCTATATATTTCTATATTTCACTTTTAGTTGCATGACATCGTTGTGATCATTTAATGACTGGAATGCCTGTGGCGTGATTACATATTCTCTTCAGAACAGTAGCTGTCATTTAAATTTCTTTTTTGTCATTGATGTATTGTGTAGTGTATTGTCCTTGTTGCAAGACTCTCTTTTCCTGTGTTCCTCTCTTTCAACTCCCTTTAAGTAGCGTGAGCATGCCAGTAGTAGTGACTGGTCCACTGGCATAACCAGTCCCTTGTTTGACTACTCCCTGGTCTGTCTCTGTCTGTCTGTGCAGGGTGGCTACTAAGTCAATGTAGTCATTTGTTCTAACAGTCATTCTATAAACTGTCATTTAAACTAATGAGTGTTAGCCAAAAACACACAAAACCCTCTTCGCATGTTAACATTTTAGATTCTAATAGGCTTTTCCACCCTAAACGTATAGAGCTCTGAGTCTAATGTTGATAGCCATGTTATGCTTTGTTTTGTGTTGTTTTCATGACAGTTACTGCCTGCTTAGAGGATACATACCACAAATAGTCACAGAGCACCACTTACTCTATGAACATACCTATTTGAGTTGCCCATAATGTTTCTAGTTTGGAATATCCTTTTCTTGCCATCTCGGGTAAATAAGGTTACCTTGTCAGAACAATGCTGTACTCTAACTCTTCTCTAAATTCTGAATAAATGAGTAGTGTGTGTCAATAAAATTGTAACTTGACTGTTGTATTTATAAAATAGTATAAAATACAAAGTTGACATTCAGTATTTTACTACAAACTGAATTAATATACTGCAATATTACCAAGAAAAAAGTGGCCAGAAAAGGAAAATTACATGTATGTAATCTATGTTTTTTTTTTTTCTCTTATATTAGTATATAGGGGGGGAGAACATAAATGTGTTGATGAGTCATTGTCCTTTACCAGGTCCCCAAAGTCCCTGTGAGCGGACAGATCTACGCATGGCTATTGTTGCTGATCACCTTGGACTCAGCTGGACAGGTGAGTAGAATGAGAAGAAACTACATTGTTCTTGTTCTTTTTTTGTCCCTATCAATCTAAACATTTTTCACAACCGACTTCTGTTATAGCAGCTTTACATATAAAGTGATACAAAGCATTACAATGTGTTTTTTGAGTTGCAAATGGAATTGTATGAGTCAGTTGTGATCAAACACATCTGTATAGGTGATAACACAAAGAAAAATTGACAAATGTAAGAAAAAAATCTACATTTTTTTGGTGAAAATGGGACACCTCTACATTATGAAATTTGTATTGAGAAAAAGAACTCTTTTAATCCAGACCGAACAGTTCACCCTGTCAGGCCGACTGACTGATGTTGTCCTATCGCTCTGTTTTGAACAAGGGACTCATACATGAGCAGAGATTTAACCTCATACTTCTGCTGCCTCAATCGATTAATTTGTTTTGTTAATTTGAATGAGAAAATAACGTATTAAAACTAGGGCTGTCAAACGATTAAAATTTGTAATTTGATTAATCACAGGGTCACTGTGGATTAATTTCGATTAATCACAAATTAATGCCCATTCATTATTAATCTAAATTAATCACAGGGTCACTGGATTAATTTCGATCAATCACAATTAATACCCATTCATTGTCTTTCATTTTGTGGGAGCAATAACACTCATGATAGAAGGTGATACACACACTCGACTAAAATTACTTATTTTAAGCCGGCCGCACATAGAGAAATGCGACTCATCTCAACTCAACTCAACTGGAAATCGGCTTGATGTGCGGCGGTTCCTGACCCAGATTTTTCAGTCTTGACGACGTCTTGACAGAAATCGTGCCGATTCAACATGTTGAATCGCCGGAACTTTGTCACAACGCAATCAATGTTTACTGTCGATAGACGGTGCCAGTTCCCAGGGGTGAGTCGTGTTGGCAGTCTGCAGCTGTGTGTGAGGTACGGAACAAAGTGCCAATCGTGTGTACCAGATGACCAGACTCATAGAGTTGAGTTGAGATGAGTTGTATTTCTCTGTGTGCGGCTGGCTTTAGATTAAAATGTATATTTTTTCTAATTTAAACTTGTGTAACTAAAGGAAATTACACCGGCCTTGTAGAACTTCACAGAACCTCTGTAATGTTCTACTGAGATGTTTTTGCATTTTTACATTTGGTTCACTGTTTTCATCAGTAACTAATGTAATTTGTTTCGAAATGTGTAAAGACTTATACTTTTACATTTCAATTGACTTTGAAGCAGTAAATACTAAAGTAATCAAAACATTACATTGACACAACGACACAGGCTGCAGAATCACTCCATTAGTTGGTGGACTTTAGCTGTTAAGGAGTACTTCAGGACTCCATTACTGCTGAACAACAGCTGAATAACACCAAGAAACAAAAACCAACAAAAATATCATTTTTTTAGTCAGGCCTTCTCAGGTCGTGAAACCAGTGAGAAACAGAAGCTATGTCTTTCAGAGCTCCTGGCTCTCCTGATGCTCCTGATGTACCCCCTCTCAAATATGGCACCTGGAGCCATTCACTGCACTCTCACATGCTTTCAGACTAATTTACAAGGAGAAGGTAGACTCAGAACAGGGGTAAAGTTACACTTTAAACTCAACAAGTTGACAGAAATTTTATAAATCTAACAAAACTGCATTGTCGTGTATTTGTACTGTAGATAACATGGCAGCTACTAATATATTTAGTAGTAATGTTTGAATGTCTAAATTGGAGTCACGTTTGTCTCCCTTCACAGAGTTGGCTCGGGAGATGAACTTCACTGTGGATGAGATCAACCACATCAGACTAGAGAACCCCAACTCTCTGACAGCACAGAGTTTCATGCTACTAAAGAAATGGGTCAGCCGGGAAGGGAAAAATGCCACAAGTAAGGCTATTTTTGTTTAAAATCTTACTTTTATGTCTTCATTTTCTTTCTCAGCTTATCCTGCTTAGTCTGCTTTCAGAAATGAAACTTCATTTTGGTCTGTATATCCAAAGAAACTGCTGTTTTCTTCCTTGTGTTGCCATTTAGCACACACTATTAACAAACCTAAGACAAGCTAGTTTCCTTATGTAAAGGTATTTACATCTTTTTTGTCCTATTTGTGCTGAATACATGTAAGGAAGATACCTGTTTTCACACAGTGCATAAAATCATGAAGACAACATACCGTATTTTCCGCACTATAAGGCGCACCTAAACGCCGTCTATTTTGTCCAAATATGACGCTGCGCCTTATAATCCGGTGCGCCTTAT
>JAQQAE010009181.1:0-14756 GCA_029823295.1 Pseudamia nigra
GTCATAAATGATGGTATTATGAGGGATATTTATTCAAGTCGGACATCACTGAAGGCCTACGTGTGAAATGCACGGACCGCCACTGTGCATACTGGTATCCATTTAAGGTGTTGTTGGGTCCATTTTCATATTATTATTATTATTATTATTATTATTATTATTATTATTATTATTATTATTATATTGTTTACAATGTAGCAGAGAAAATATAGCAAATATTGAACATAAAATAATAAAAGATGCATTTACAATCAATGCAATGTAATCAATTAATCTACAGCAAGAATAGTTCAAAGTGAATTATGGTAAAATTATACATTTGAATTATCCTGGAGATATGCTGCATGCAAGCTTAAGCTTCCCTGTTGAAAGTAGATTTTTCAATGTCACCACAAATAGGTGCCACTTGCAACCTATTTGTCATTTGAATGTGCTCTATGGGTGCCTGCATTAAAATTAAGTAATGAGGTAATGTAAGGTGGTAAAGGGCCAGTAAGTGCTCTATAAATAAATTAAATCTAGTACAGATTTTGTTTTACACAGAGAGAGGCCCACAGGTCACAATGACGTATGTTATAATAATCACCTGTAATAAATGGGTGAGCAGCATCCAGTGGTTTAAGAGCTGCAGCAGCATGCATGTGAAAATCAAAAGGTTGACTTAATAGGCCACCTGCAATTTGGCAGAAAGCTCAATTTCTCTAAAATAGCCCTTATTTTTTCATTTGTTCTGTGACATGGAATTTAAAAGGTGTCATCAGTCTATATTAAACTGTACTCAGTTACCCTACAGTAGATCAGATGACAAGATTATCATTGCTAATCAGAGGTGGGTAAAACTCAAGTACATTTACTCCTTTACATGTACTACAGTTGTTTTTTTTTTTTTTCAAATTAATGTCCTTCTGAGAGTAATTGTTTTGCAGAACACTGTGGAGTGAAAAGGCTGAAAAAAAAACCCCACAAAGTACAAAATAAGCAATTATATTTTAAAATTGAACTAAATAATGAAGTACATTATCCAAATGAAAAAACTAAGCAACAAACTGAGCAGAATTCAAATAAATATGAAAATGAATAAAATGAGTAACATCAGCAATAATATTAGCAAAACTTTTTTTTAAATGAAAAGTAAATTAATAAAAATTAACAATATAATTAAAAAATGAACCAAAAAAATCCACAAAATACTCAATTAAATGTGGAAAAATGTTGAAAATAATCAAGCTAGTCAACAAAAAGAACAAAAAAGTAAGAATAACTAAACAAAAAACAAAATATGGGAAAAAATGAGTCAAAGCAATCAAATTAAGCAACAACACTGACAAAAAAATATAATCCCTAAGATAAATGAATAAACAAGAATGAATAAAATGAATAATGCATTCTACATTATAAAGCTACTCATTGCTTGTGTAGTTTTTTTATGAGATACTCCTTTACTTCTACTCAAGTACTTGTATAAGTTCTACTTCTACTTCAGCCACTATAATTAGAAAGTAACAATGCTTTTAATCTGTGTACTCTACACACCACTGTTGCTAATATTTTTGGCTCTACAAAAGAACTTATGTACAAATCTGTATTAAAAGCACTATGGTCATAAAAATGTATCTACACAGACTTATGAGATTGTTTTAGCTACATAATGTATTATTAGACAAACATTTAGGAAATAAAAACAAGACAAAGTAAGAATAACTACATAATAATAAAGAAAAGAAATGCAGTTTTCCTCTACCGAATTAGAATATTCAACATGACAAATACGTCTCCTCATGGTCGGTCTGTGTGCACTAAGAAATAATCTGCTCTTTGTCTGCTGCCCTGCTCTGAACATGGGAATAAAGAGTCTGATCCGCATGTTCATTCACTATTCCAGTCAAAGCATAACAGTGGGTGTTTGTGTTCATGCGGTGATAAATGCAACAATGTGTATCTTCTATGTGCATCCTTGTGTTTGGAGCTGAAGGAGAATAAAAGGGATTTGAGTCAAAAAACATGTTTGAGTGAAATTTTTTTTGTAAGGCTAGTGTTTTTAAGGCTAGGATAGGTTCAATCCACCTTTAAGTTTTAGCTCCTGTTTATAACATAATATTCAGTCAGTTTACTGGAAGACATTTAATTTGAGTGTTAATTGGTGAGTTTTCTCAGTGCAGCAGAAAACACCTTTAATCTCACTCATTTCTGGCATCACAGTTACAGACTGTTATGTCTGTCTGTGCATCTCCCAGGTTGCTGAACCTGTCTTTGACCTCAGACCTGGTTCCAGAGCAGGATGTCATCGATGTTATTATCCACGTGGGTAGAAACCCTCAGGGCCGAAACCTAGCCTGGAAATACTTCAGAGAGAAGTGGGATGTCCTCAACGCTCGGTGAGAACCAGCTGGTCTGGAAGTTTTGATCATTTACAGGTTATCTATGGAAAATGTGTGTTTCTGTGCAAAGTTTGTGTTGGAGCCCAGGTGGACTTGTAAGCTAACGGTACCATGTTCAGTAATGAAGCAAAAGAAAGCCATGGAAAACATCCAGTGTGAGCTCCATAGAGATCTGTAGGTCGAGGCTGTTACCATGGATGAAAGCAACAAGACGTTTGTTAATTCATGAAGTGAGTTAGTGTTAATAAGAAACCATATTTCAGCTCAGAACAGACCCAGACATACACTTCACGTAAGCACACAAGGAGACACACATCTTCCATAGGGCACATTGAAATGCACAACACTTGTATCTGTAAGACACTAACTCTCTGTCACTTTCTCTTTAGTTATGGTGAAGCTTTGTTCATGAATTCAAAGCTCATCAGTGGCGTTACAGAGTTTCTCAACACGGAGAAAGAACTCAGTGAGGTAAATAAAACACACACATACATGGATTACACTGTGATGCATATTCTAACATCATTTAGTATTTCTTTAACTCTTACCATTGTAATTGGACTGTAATGTGTTTTACATGTGCATTGTTTTATAGTAAAATTCCCAAACAAATAAGTATATTTTTCAGTATATTATTTTACAAGAAAGAACAATATTTGAATTGAAAAATAAATCTAAACACCACCAGTCAAAAGTGTGGACACACCCTTTCTTTCAGTGTTTTTTCTTTATTTTTATTATTTGCAATATTGTACATTAATAGTGAAGGCCTCCAACATATGAAAGAACATGTGTGAAATAAAGGCATAAACAAAAAGGTATTTAACAACTTAGAGCATTACTTATATTTAGATTGTCCAAAGTTGACCCATTTAGCTTTGATGAAAGCTTTGCATTCTCTTACCAAATTCAGTAAGCAGTCAGCTGGAATATTTTTCAGTTTACTGGTGTGTCTTGTCCGGAGTTAATTTAATCCATTTTTTGCTTTCTTAATGTGTTTACACCATGAGTTGTCTTGTGCAGATGAAGGGTGGGTACGGAGTCAATAGCCTAATACAATTACTGTATAAAGCCAGATTTTTCAATTCAATTCAATTTTATTTGTATAGTGCCAATCATAATTGACAATTATCACTGGGCACTTCACAATTCAAGGCTAAGACCTCAGACTGCACACAGAGTAAACCCAACAGAACCACCGAGAGCAAGCCAAGGGTGACAGGGGGGAGGAAAAAATTTCTTTAACGGAAGAGAAAAACCTCCAGCAGAACCAGCGGCTCAGGGTAGGCGGCCATCTGCCTCGACCGGTTGGGGTTCGTGGACAGAGGAGAGACAAAAGAAAAGAGTAGAGATAAAACAACAAACAACACAGACACTGGATGAAATCCACAGTCACAGGACTGGTCCACAACCAGCAGCCACACGTCCATGTAGAAACCTAAAACAGTGGGAGAGGAAGCAGACCTACCTTCCGTGTTGGAAGACAAAAAGTTAATATTACAATATAGATGACATGGAAATAAGTACAAATATAAATGCTGGGGGAGAGAGGCGGAGAGAGTGAGAGAAGCTCGCATCACATCACAGTCATCACAGTCCCCCAGCAGTCTAGGACTATGCAGCAAAACTAAGGGAGGGTTAAGGGTCACCTGAAGTAGCGCTGACTATACATTTTGTCAAAAAGGAAAGTTTTAAGGTTAGTTTTAAAAGTACTGACTGCGTATGGGTTTTGGACCCAGACTGAGAGTTGGTTCCACATGAGAAGAGCTTTGTAACTGAAGGCTCTGCCTCCCAGTCTAGTTTTACACATTCTAGGAACCGCAAATAGGCCTGCACTCTGAGAGCGGAGAGTTCTGATTAGATTATAGGAAACAATCAGGTATTTGATATAGGATGGAGCCTTATTGTTTAGGGCTTTGTATGTTAAGAGGAGGTTTTTAAATTCAATTCTAAATTTTACAGGTGGCCATTGAAAAGAAGCCAGTACTGGAGAAACATGATCTCTCTTTCTTACTCCAGTTAATGCTCGTGCTGCAGCATATTGGATCAACTGGAGGTTTTTTACTGTATATATTTACAGTATTTGGGCATCCTGCCAGTAGTGAGTTACCATAATCCAGCCTAGAAGTAACAAATGCATGGACAAGTTTTTCCACATCACCTTGGGACAGGATATTCTTAAATTGGGCTACATTACGGAGATGAAAGAAGCCTGTTCTTGACATTTGTTTTAAATGAGAACTGAAGGATAAGTCCTGATCTACAATCACCCCTAGGTTCCTCACAACTGCACTGGATTCCACTGAAATGTTGTCTAGATTAAGGAAGTCATTAGGGAGTGTGCTCCTTAGATTCCTTGGGTCTATTACAATAACTTCAGTTTTATTTTCATTCAGCAGGAGAAAGTTAGAAGTCATCCAGGCCTTAATGTCTTTGAGACAAGCATGGAATTTTGTTGAAGTAGTTTTTAATTCATCAGGTTTCATGAAGAGATACAGCTGTGTGTCATCAGCATAACAATGAAAATTTATGACATGATTTCTTATGATATCAACCAAAGGCAGCATGTATAGTGTAAAAAGTATTGATCCTAAAACTGACCCCTGCAGGACCCCGTAACTAACTTGTGTGGATGACTGGTCATTAATACGTACAAATTGAAATATTTCTGTGAAGTATGATTTAAACCAGTTTGGAGCAGTATCTTTAATCCCAATCTATGTAACAGAACGTTATGATTGATTATGTCAAATGTGGTGCTAAAATCCAAAAGTACAAGTATAGAAACTAGCCCACTATCTGAAGCTAATAGAAAATCATTAGCAACTTTCACCACTGCAGTTTCAGTGCTATGGTGTTCTCTAAACCCTGACTGAAACTCACATAGAAATTCAGATTCTTTCTATGTAAGTACTGCTGTAGCTGTTTTGCAACAGTTTTTTGAAGACTTTAGCTAGAAATAGTAGGTTGGAGATGGGTCTGTAATTACCTAGGTCACCTGGGTCCGAATGAATCTTCTTAAGTATGGTTTTAATCATAGCGGTTTTAAAGGCCTGTGGCACATAGCCTAATGACAGAGACTGGTTTATCAGATCCAGTATAGTACAGTGGAACCTTGGGTTATGAATTTGATCCGTTCCGGCGTCACGTTCGTTAAGCGAACCTGAGGTTCCACTGTATTATCAATTCAGGGGAAGACATCTTTAAAAAAATTAGTTGGGATGGGGTCTAACAGACAAGTGAAGGGTTTTGCTGAGTTGATTATTTTAGTTAGTTCTAACAGATTAGTACAACAGAAGAAGTCTAAGTGTATAAGATCAGGGGGCTCTGCAGATACTGTGTTAAATGTAACTATGTGAGATGGTGGGGTAGTACTGCAGATTTGTTCTCTAGTAGTAATTTTATGTGTGAAAAACTATATGAAGTCATCGGGGGACAGAGTTGAAGGAATATTGTATTTAGTAGAACTATGGCTTTTTGTTAATCTGGCCACAGTGAAACCTGGGGTTGTTGTTATTTTCTTCTAAAAAGGACAAGTACGGTAGTATATGGTTTTGGACAGAGGGCTTTTCTGTATTTTATAAAATGATCTTTCCATGCATGAAAAGATTCTACTAGTTTAGAGGAACACCATTGTCTCTTTAATGTTTGTAGTTCCTGTATTATCTTCCTATAAGCTGAGGTGTGAACCAAGGTTCTTTATATCCTCTGTCACACTACCTTTTTCTTCAGAGGAGCCTTGTCATGTGCTGTGACCCATGCATAACAGTCCAGAGATCACTCGGTCCTCCTTTCTTGTGTGTTCCTGCAAATCATCTACTCTTCTTTCAAGCTCTTCAATTTTTTGTCCTTTTCCTTGATTAAAGCCTTTAGTTGACACACTTCCTCATTTAGCTCAAGAAGGCCCATCTGTTGTTCCTCCACCTTGTTTAGTTCCTCAGACTCAAAGTTCCAAGACTATTTGACTCCTTCCATTTCTTCCACTAACTTCTTAGTTGCCATGTCTTTGTTAATTATTAAAAAAAAATTGATGTAGAAAAAATACCTTGTTTTCAGGTTATTCCAGGCAATCCAGTAGTGCTGGTTGTCAAGCACATGTCAGCAAAAGTGCAGAAAATAATCCTTAATGTGGAAGAGTATAATTCTTGTAAAATTGAAAATATTTTCTTATTGCTCAGATGTTCTGTTATTTTCCTGATTTTTGTTGGATTGATAGAGCTGAAACAACTCAGTTCATCTAACCAGCAGCCATCTTGACTACTCTAGACAACATTATGGCAAGAAACACTTACAGTAAATAAAGAGAAAATGCAGTACATTACTATTGTGTGAAATAAAGCTCGATCAGTCCAGAAACTCTTAAGAACTTTAAATGTGTCCCCAAGTGCAGTCACCAAAACCAGCAAACACTATGATGAAACTGGCTCTCATGAGGACCGTCCTAAAAAAGAGGACCAAGAACTACATCTGCTGCTGAGGATAAGGTTGTTAGGATTATCGGGCTCAGAAACCAGGAACAGTCGTCATGAGAAACAGTTTCATTGCGGTTGATTCTTTTGGTGAGTGTTTCAAGTCAATTCAATCTTTATTTGTATAGCGCCAATCATAATCGCCGATTATCTCTAGGCGCTTCACAATTCAAGGCAGAGACCTCATGATTATTCAGAGAGTAAACCCAACAGAACCACCAAGAGCAAGCCAAAGGCAACAGGGGGGAGGAAAAACTTCTTTTAACAAAAGAGAAAAACCTCCAGCAGAACCAGCGGCTCAGGGTAGGCGGCCATCTGCCTCGACCGGTTGGGGTTAGTGGACAGAGGAGAGACAAAAGAAAAGAATAGAGATAGAACAACAAACAACATAGATACTGGGTGACGTCCACAGATACTAGACCGGTCCAGAATCATAATATGGATTTGTACAGTAGTAGTAGTAGTAGTAGCACTAATAGGGCTATTGACTCTGTATCCACCCTTCCTCTGCACAAAATGACTGATGGTCTAAAGCACATTAAGAAGGCTACACATGGCACAGTGTTAGCTCACCTGTGAAGTGAAAACTGTTCCAAGTCACTATTTTTGTGAATCAGATGAGAGAATGTCATGAGTGTACAAAGCTGTCATCAGAGCTGAATGTGTCTGCTTTGGACAATCTAAAATTTAAAACATTTTCTGGGTTGTTTAACACGTTTTGTTAACTACAAAATTACATACAGTGTACATGCTCTCTCACAGTTTTGATTCTTTCAGTACAAATTTACAAGTAATAATAATAAGAAGAAGAAGACGGTGTGTCCAAAATTTTGACTTGTAGCATATGTCGTGAATTTACTTTTCAGAGTTCACCGGCCCACACTTTCCACAAACATAAAGGTTTATGAGTATTTCTTAAGTGAACTGTACTGTATATGTATATTTTTCTACTTTCCCATCATTATGTTTTTCTCAACGCTGTGTGCATATTTTAGAGCAGTACCAGTCCTGTTGCCATGGTAACAAACAGTCTCAATGTGGGTGTCAGTGTCAAAATCAGCAGGAATTTAAATGGGACCTCTGTTTAGTAAAAGGCCTTAATATCTTGCAAATTAAAGAGGAGAAACACGGCTTTTTTATTGTTTTTTAAAAATGTGTTTTTGAGAATAATAAGGATGCTCCCTGTTTCAACAAACAACACAGATTTGTAAAGTTTGTTCCGTGGTGAATCAGAGAGGAACAATATACGTAGCATAGGGAAGAAAATAGAACCTAAAAAAATCAAAAGAAAAAGAGAGAGAGGGTAGATGTAGCAAACTCAAGGTAAAGGAGACCAGTTATAACAATATGAACACTATTACTGTAAAGTGAGTTGAAGGAATGGGTTTTACACTTTGCTCCAGTGAGTCTATCAGAGTCCACAGAAGAGAAATTTTCTCCTCAGTCTCTAACTTAGGGGGAAAAAACACCTCCATTCTCTTCAGCAAAGTTTCATCTTCAACAGAGAAGTTTCTCTTTGATACCACAACTGCTATGCTGAAGAGTTTTCCTTTTAATTATGATGTTCTCTCTAATTATCAGTTTTTAAAACCCATATTTCTTGCCTGAAAGTTTTTCTTAAGCTGTCATGTTAAAAAAAAAAAGTACTCTTCAAATAGTAAGCCTAGGGGCTCACTATTGAATGAGTGAATGAAATCTAAGTGAAATTGCGTCATTGCTCATTGCTGTATTTTGCTGCATGTTTTTTTCAAAGGGACCTTGAGTTTTCAAGGGCACAGTGCTTTCTTTAAAACGGGCTAAAGATTTTGTAGTTCTTTGAGGTGGAAATATGGAGAAGCAATCCACGGCTGGATGGAAGGTCATGCAAGCCCACACAATACAAGGGAAGAAAAACAGCTTTATGTCTTCATTTGAACTATCGTCCTCCTGTGTTAAATAGGGACATCACCATTGTTTGTGTCTGTCCCTGGTTCAATTCACAAAGACAACAATATAAAGAAAAGCCTTCCCTGACCTCTGCCGCATCCAGAACCTCTACAATGGACTGCAGTGTTGACTGTGAGCCTTATCACCTTATTATCAGTGTTACGCCCACCTTTACTCTGAGTCTAAATGGGAATAAATTCTTGACCCTGACCCTGCAGAGTTTCAACATCTGCAGGAGACACTTTAACCAGATGAGCAGAGGCTGAACATTAATGAAGAATAGCTTGTTTAACAAATGCTATAAATGTGTAATAATTAAATGTTTACATTGTTTTGACCATACAGCATATCTATTCCACCATGTACCATACGTGGTACTCAGAGTATTCCTTTACCATTGTTGTTTTTTATTTCATTCCCTGCAAGTGCCAGTGTATCACCCAAACTGTAGTTTTACCGTAACCGACAACCATCATAAGAACATTTACTAATCTTTCACAAATATAATCTTGAAAAGTATGTACCCACATTTGAAGGACTCATTTGGACTGGTTAAGGAAGTGTTGACAACACAATACACTAATTAAGATCACAAATGGGAGCAAAGTTAAATTTAAACTTGTATCTGTGCCTTTCTCAAGATGAGAATAAAATGAAAAAACAGTATCAGAGTCAAAATTAACTTGGAGAGATGGATATTTTTCCTCAGCACTTGGTTTGCACCCTCTCCACCCTACCTCTCATTTCTTCATACGCTGATGTGATTCTTCTGATGAGCGCTTCTCTTAAATCTTAAAGGTTTACATGTATATTTCAGTCTTTCCCTTCCATATGCATTCCTAATTTTTTCAGTGTTACATGGTTTCAGTAAACCTATGATTATAATTGTATTTCTAAATTTTCCCAACTTCTATTTTAAATTTCCTGCTAATATAGCTGCGTCTGTGTCTATTTTTCTCATTTTCTGTTAATCAGTTGAAGGAGTTCATCCAGTCCAGTGGAGTTGGAGCGGGGCCTGCATTACCACGTGCGCTGGAGATCGTTGAGGGTAACGTGCGCTGGCATCGCCTACACCGGCGGCAGTTTTACCAGTGGCTGCGCAAACCTCCAAGCCCTGCACTCGGCTAACGCACCAGAGAAACAGGGAAAACCACTGCTAAATGAATGCTAAGCTAATGTGAACTAGCTTACTAATGCAGCCATATACGTAGATTGAAAACCTTGACTAATGGAAGAGGAAAACACACTCAGCTGAATGGATACATTTATTTTTTTCTGGATTTTTTTCCATGTAGATTATTTGTTAAATGGATTGAACTTTAAAAGTAGTGTCTGTGGTCTTAAAATAATTTTAGGTGACTGAAATGCTAGCCTCCTACCTTAATAGAAGTGTAACTAAACAACAAAATCATTTGACCAACCACTTTGCAAGTGTGTCAAATCAAATCAAAGGGTGTCTGCATATAGTGTAGTTCAAATATCGCATATAGAACCTTTTATATACTGTAAAATGACCACATTGATGATTGATCAATTACTAATACAAACCCAGTCTAATGAAAATAGTGATGTAGTTGGTCAACAGTTTGGCAACAAAAGACTGAAGGATAAAATCTAAATAGCATTTAATAAAAGTGCCCTTGAGCTGCCCAATAACGCCATATTATGTTGTGCATTCTCATAGTACTTTGTCATGTTTCCAACTGTTTTCCTGCCTCTTCAGTTCTGGTCTGGATTGTGCAGCACCAGAGACCCAGAACAGACTCAGTTGGACCTTTATGTGTTTTCTCCATTAAACCAGTAACAACTGTGTGGTGATCACTGAACAAAGCTGTAATTACGTGTGCTCTGTGTCCTCTGATCACAGTGCTGAGAGGACTCATTTAGACTCATTAACACTCAACAACATTCAAACTCTTTGAAGAAGGTTTGTTTTTAAGCATTTGTTGCTGTTAGAGATTTAAGAGGGGACACACTTCACAATTTACTTATACAAAAGCTTATGGTAACTTCACATATTATCTCTGTGTTGGAAGAAATAGTTCCACTGAACAGTTCTGTCTTGTTAACACAAGACAGAGCTTGAAAATCAAAAAATGACAGAGAATCTTTAAGATGATTACAGAGTAAAGTGCAATGAAGATGATCATTTTTATCAGCACATCACTTTATCTCTGCTGTAAATTTGACATGTTTCCCAAGCCATCTCCCTTTATATTTGATTTAAGCTATTTTCTGATGCAAAACAGAAACAAAAAGATTGTTATACCTCAAATTTAAAATCACCTTTTCTTCACATTTAATTTTAGTAATAAGCATTTCACACCTATCATCACCAGAGACAAAGCTTTAAATGTTACTGGTGCTACATTTACACTTTAAAGACACCAGAAGAAGCACATTTGAAAGTTATGTTGAATTGCAAATGGAAGACATTAAGTACAGAGTGCATTTAAATAGCAGACACTCACGTTAAAATAACTACACACTTGTTATTTAGTGACCGAACAAAACCTGTGATACTTCTTTTTGCATCCCAGGGACACTAAAATACAGAAAAGACATAGTAACAGAGAGAGAAAATAACTGTCTAACAAATAAACTGACTGTCTAGATGCAAACATGGCCTATAATATTTTATTCCAATTAAAGCAGAAAGCTGTGGTTACATTAAGCACAAAGGGTGACGAATCGAATCAATTACAGGAGGGCAACAACATTTAATAGCCAATTAACCATCCCAAAATGGCAAACACAGCAGATGAATGGGCTTTGTCTCTTGGAAACATGTGGAGTTGTTATACAGTACGTAGATGCTGTGGCTTTTCAGATTAAAGTGTTGATATAAGGATATGGCTGGAGCTCATCAGTGGACCTTTACAGATTTTTTTTGTCACTGTCATTGAATTTTCATCAACAATCTCTCCACATTGTGATCGAAAAAATGTATACACTGGTATCCACAGTGGTAGATTTAAGAGACCAATGGATTCATAACCTTGGAGGAACCTGCCATTTACAGTTTGATGGATTCTTCTGAAATGGACACACTAGGCTCCACAATAGGCTACAGAAAATAAACGATGGATTCTGTAGCATGCCATTAATTTGCAGCCCCATTGTTATAAACTGTAAACATTTACAGCACGATGGATTCAGTGGCACATTTTCCAGCAGCATGGATTGTACAGCATGACTTGGACAGCACATGGAGTTTCATGGAAGATCAATGGTCTGCTTTCTCCATCAGCAATTAAACTGTAAATTTCACGGAATGACTGACTAATGTCTTTGGGAAATAATCAGCCACACACAAAAAAGCTCTGGCTAGTCAACGCCAATACCCAAATAAAGGACTTTCCATGGATAAAATGAGTCAAAATCAGCTTTCACAAAGTCTGTCAGTCAGGTGTGTTCATCCTCTGTCCTTTTGCGCAAAGACTTTTTGAAATTATTCCTCTTCTGTTAAACCTGGCTTTGTTGTTAATAATTGAGCCATATATGAATTTATGGGCCTGCCTGCTTCTGTACATCGTGTGTCCAGTGATGTGTGTGAGTATGTGTGTGTGTTTGCGTGTGTGAGTGATGATGATGCCAATGAAGATAACAGCAGTGGTGATGGCGACAACACCGTGACTGTCATTAAGATTCAATTTCTGATGATTATAATTATTATTCTCATCAACACTGAGGATGATGGCGGATATAATGATAGGGGTCAAGTCAGTAATGATTATTGTTTTACGATGTGGAAACACTAATTATAATTATTGTATTATGCTAATTATTCAACGCATTTTGAACTGTTGTCCTTTCAGGGAAATTTGGTTTACAAATACAAAGCACACAACAAATCTGCCCCATATATAGTTAACGCTGTAAAGTAAAACAACAAATATGATGTTTAACCTTATGGGATTTAAAGAAGATGACTGCTTTTTGTGTTGGCTGTGATCATAATGATGACAGTGATGATTTTGGGACCAAAATGTGGGGGAAACTGGAAGGAGAGGGGAGTCTTTAATCCTACTTCCTGTCTGCACTGCTGTGGTTTGCTGTGTTTTCTGATTGGATGATATTAAAGTGGTTAACCTTGTGTGTTATTCATTTTATTTCAAAGAAACCTAGGTAATTTCACTTTGTAATTCAGGAGCAATAGAACGTGAAAGGTTCTTTGTGCCTTTTAATATCAACAATTTCACTTCAACCAACTAAGGTCAGTAGAGTATTTCTCCACTCTAAAGTTTTAATGATTCATTTCAGCTTATTCAATGTAAAAGGATTTTCAGGAGAATGAGAAGCAAAACTAAGATTTGTTGTTTTTTTTATTATTTTATTTAAATACATCCTTCAAATGACGTACAGAAAACATTAGTGTTTTTGGTATTATACAGTATTTAAAATTACAGTTAACTACAAATGTCCTTTGATTTTTGCCAATCAGTAATAGCAAAACAGTTGTTGAAGAAACTCATCTTAGAAGACATTGTTTAGGTCAGCTGAAGTATTTACAGTTTCCAATCCAATCTTTATTTGTACAGCACCAATCATAATCGCCGATTATCTCTAGGCGCTTCACAATTCGAGGCTGAGACCTCATGACTATACAGAGAGTAAACCCAACAGAACCACCGTGAGCAAACCAAAGGCAACAGGGGGAGGAAAAACTTCTTTTAACAGAAGAGAAAAACCTCCAGCAGAACCAACGGCTCAGGGTAGTTTCCACACATATGGAATATACTATATTGTTTATGTAGTTGACCAGATAAAACCCATGTCAGGATTGCATTTTAAATCCAATGTAGCAACTGTGACATGGACACATAAAAGATATAGTTATTGAGATACAAATGATTGTTTAGTTTGTTTCGTTCACGAGGTTCTGTACAGACATACAGACAACAATTATAGGAAGACAAAAAAAAAAGAAAATGATTGACCAAAAAGGTGTAGGCTGAAGCAATGACTTATTTACCTGTCTTTCATACAAAGCAAAGGCAACTCAGATTTTGTTAAATTAACATTAAAATTGCAAAGCAGAACAAACATTCCAGAGTTCATACAGATTCTAATTTTAAACAGCTTATTCAGTACAGTTTTGAAGCAAATAGTTATGTGCTTTATACATTATTTGAATAGTTGTAGAATCTACAAAGTCATAACATTTTAAAGTGTCTACATAGGTTAATGAATTCATAATAATTTGATTATTTATCATTTTTACAGTGGCAATGGCATCAATAATCTTTTGCTTTAGGTCAGTAATGTCCTGTATCTTTGTCCAATACACAGTGTCTTTAACATAACCCCTTAGGAAGAAGTCCAGAGGAGTGATATCTGGTGAACAAGGTGGCCAAGGAAGTAGCCCATCCCTTCCAATTCACCAGTCTGGAAATGTTTGATTGAGGAACCCACGAACATGTAGTCCCCAATGTGACATCTTCCTGGAAAATGATGGTTGGTTGAAGGTCATCTAGTTGTGGTGCTACAGTACATATTCAGTCAAAAGGTCAAGGTAAACATTTGCAGTAACTGACGTCTCGTTGAAGAAAACTGGACCAATGATTCGATTGTGCATGATCCCACACCGCACATTCACTTTTGGACTGTTTGGTGAACTTCATCACGTGGGGATGTTCTGAACCCCAGATTCTCAAATTGTGTTTGTTCAGTTTCCCTGAAACATGAAAGGTTGCCTCATCACGAAAACAAACTCTGGTGAGGAATGTTTCAAATTCAATGTGATTAAAAACTACAGTATGATGACCACTGAGTACAAAAGAACGAATCTGATTAATATAAATAATCTGTAGCTTTTGTAATCTATTTTTTAAATGATAAAGAGACTTTATGGACACCCTGTATATTGGTATATATGCTGCTTGGAGATGACCCCTGCTTCATCATGGATGAATAGATGGATGGATGGATGGATTGCTTTTGTGAGAAATAAATGTATTTTGATTGAAAAGATATCCAAGAT
>JAQQAE010009182.1:0-14756 GCA_029823295.1 Pseudamia nigra
AGCCCTGACCCCCGTTCACCCAATCTGTTTGGTCTTATTAATGTCCATCCCCAGCAAAAAGTGTACATGCAGGTTATATTGTCCCTACCAATGTTGAGACGAAACCTACGCCCTTGCAGCATCAAACCCCAAAGGAGCATATCATTTTCAAAAAACAATTAGGTTTCTCAGTGCCTTTGTGCTAGTTTCAATGAAATGTGCTTAAAGTGTTTTGCACCCTCACATGCTGTTTCTGTTTACATTTTACAGAGTGACCCAACCTTTTGTAAACAGGCTGTACTTTGTTGGAGTCAGTCTGTCTTACCTCCCACTATGAGGTAGGTATTCGGGAAGAGATTCTTGGCCTGCATGAGAGCGCGAGCGTGTCCAGAGTGAAACAGGTCGAAGATGCCGTCTGCATAGACTCTGACTGGTCGGTCGACTGCAATAACACACAACAACACAAAAATCATCTGCATTACCCGGTGATACAAACATGAGAGCATAATCACAGCAGGATTAGAAATAATGATAGTTGGTGTTGTTGAACTGACAGTAGCATTAGTGACAAGAACAGTTAATTAATATGTTAAATAATATTAAAAGCAGGTCTGTTTATACATGCATTTCATACAAAAAGCAACTCATGAATAAAAGGAACATCCAGAGATATATACTTACATTAAAGTACAATACCTCAAAATGATAAAATGGTTAAAGTTTTAGAGTGCAACTGCATACATATGAACATAGAAATGGCAATGATCTGGATTTAAAAGCACCTTTAGCCTCTGATGGAAGTTTATTCTACTTGTATTTTGCATAAAACCTAAATGATGCGTCACAGTGTTTAGTTTGGACTTCAACTCATCCAACTCAATACATTTTAAAGATCTTCGTGCAACACTGGGGGGAAATTTTAAGTCAGGCATCTCTTCCTTGAAATTTTTAGCATTGAACGTCAAACATGGAGCATCATTTTCTGTTTCTGGTAAGCTGCAATTGCATTAATCTATAAATGTCTGGCATAGGTTTATGAAGGGAACAAAAACATTAACAAAATAATCAAGGACTTGAACAAAATAAACAAGAAATTAAGAAAAATTACCAAAGGAACAGAGAAAATGAAACTATTTAATAAGAACACAAACAAAAACTACAATGGACAAAAAAATCCTAATAAACTAACATGTCAAGATTTTTTACTGTATGCTAAATAGAAACACAATGTGAAATGTGAAACAATGAAAATGAAACAACTTATTTTAACTTATTTTGTTCATTTAATGTTTTAATTGTGAACAACAGTGTGCACTGTCATTATATTATTCCTTTTATTTCCTATTTTGTTTATTGTTTTGGTTGTTGCTCATTTTCTCTTCATTTTTGTTCACTCTGTGTTTTGTTCACTTTCTACATTTTGTTCATTTTATGTTCATTTAGTGTGTTTTTTTTTTACTTTTCTTACTTTTCCATAGATTTGTTTATTTTTTGTGTTCACCTTCTTTCAATTTGGTGCAGTTTTTGTGAATGATGGCATCAAAATGTAAAAACAAAATGAACACAAACCAAACTATCTGACTCATCAACACAAATGATCAACATATTATTGAGGAGCTCTTTTTTCTAATTCACATTTTCTAACACTGAGGAGGACAAATCCCTCTCTTCTCCTCCTGAAATCTACACCTATGCCTACATGGTTCATATTTTTGAACATATCAAAGACGTACTCTGGGCTTGAACATTTACTGTTTTATAGGCCAATCATAGCACTGTAAAATCCATGCAGTAACAAACTCTTTTTGTAAATGAGCTGCAGCAGCTTTTAAAGGTCTATTTGGAGTCAAACCTCCTGGAAATGATATCGTCTTTACTCTGAGCGCATGCTGAGTTAATAGAAGGCTATTTTGATTGCTTTGCTAAGATTGTTTTTTCAGAGTCTGAGAAAAGACTGGAATATAAAAGTGAGGATGAAAAGCACATATGACTGTGTGCGTGTGTGGGTGGGGTTACTTGGGGTGCCTTGGCGGGCCTGAGCGATGGTGAGCTTCTCATGGGGGGCACGGCAATCGCAGCTGGTCTCCTGGGCAAAGATGGCAGGCTCTTTCAGTGTCTGAGGCAAAAAAAGAGAGAGAGAGAGTAATAGAGGGGATGCATAAAACATCTTAGACACGGGATCTATTTAAAAAGAGGCATTAGTAGTCGAGTATCTTTGGATCTTCCCAGAAATTCTGAGTGGCATACATTTCATCGCCTGTGTTTCTGGTGAATTGTTCATGCATGAGTTTGCGCATGTTCATGCATCAGTTTATGAAGAGAACAATTAACAATCAAGACAATGGAAGGACATCAACATAATAAGTAACAGAACAAGCAAAAATGGGACCAAAAATTCATGTAATTCACATTCTCACATTCATATCTTTTACTGTTTAGATATAAAAGTTGATAAGCTGTGTCAAAATTTAAAACATTAAATTATTAAGTAAGTTATTTTTCATTAATGTTGTGAACTCAAGTGTCTAATAAATACTGCAGCAACAAAATGATCAAAAAAAAATTTCAAAATGACCAGAAATGAATGAAATGTATGATACAATGAATGGAAATGTGATCATATCATTCAAATTTGGAAAAAAAAAGAAAAAAAAATCTAATCCATCCCTACTGAAATCTACACCTATAACTGGAGGGAAATACATCATCAGGGTTTCAAAGCCTTCCAGACCCCTGCATTAAAACAGCCCACCGATCTTTGAATGGAACAATACACGGCTCTCTTTCCCTTCACAGTGACCTCCATTACGTTATTGACCACGGCTGTTTAGCTCCATATCTGGACAATGGATGGAGAGACAAGTAGAGCTGCACTCAGCGTTATTGATCACTCAGTGTGTAAGCAGACAACCATCTCTATACTGTACGCAGCATATGTGTGTATTAACATGTGACACAACCATTCACGTCATTATTGATCTGCTGTCAAATCCATTGATGAGATAAAGTATGTACAAGGAAAACACATAAAGCCACTGTTCAAATGATAAAGACAAGAGAAGGAAAGACAGACCTTCCTCATAAAGGCCCCATACAATGAATCTGCATTTTCAATGGGTTTGGGGATTTACGTATATGAAGTCTGAAATTTACAAAAATAGCTGAAAATATGAATTTCCTCAGTGCTGCCAGTCCTGTCCAATCTCTAAAACTAGACTGGGAGGCAGAGCCTTCAGTTACCAAGCTCATCTCCTGTGAAATCAACTTCCAATGTGTTTGTGGGATGCAGACACACTCCGTACCTTTAAAACTAGGCTTAAAACTTTACTTTTTTGACAAAGCGCATAGTTAAGTCAAGTCAGGCAAACCCTTAATCTTCCCTTAGCTCTGCCGCATAGTCCTAGGCTGCTGAGGGACAGTGACACACTGAGCTTTGCTCTCTACCTCTTTCATTATCTCCTTCTTTAAATCTTCCCCTACCTCTCTATGCAAATCTCTTCCTCTCACTCTCTCGTCTTCCCTCTCTCCCTCTACACCTTCTCTCTCCATCTTCTTTTTCTCTCTCCATCTCTCACCTTCTCTCTAGTCACCTCTCTTTCTATGTCCCTCTCTACCCCCCCCCCTTTCTTTTTATTTTTGCAATATTTTTGCAACTGTGATACTAACTTGTATCTTCCTTGGAGTTTTGTGGTTCCTCCCTCTACCCTAGGTCTCCAGGTCTTTCCTCCCCCGTCATCCTCGGCTTGCTCTCAGTGGTTATGTTGGGTTTACTCCCCGTATAGTCTTGAGGTTTCGGCCTTGAATTGTGAAGTGCCTAGAGATATTGTCGATTATGTTTGGCGCTAAACAAATGAAATTGAATTGAATTGAATTCAATATGTTTATGAAGGAAACGAAAATTTAAAAAATAATCTACAAAATGAACAAAATCATCCAAAAATCAAGATTAGTGAACAAAATAATCAAAACAATGAAGAAAAATGAACCCAACAAGTGACAAAATTGCCAGTATTTATGTAAAGAAGAGACAAAAAAGTTGCATATTGTAACAATTTCAACTGTTTTTTATAGTTATATTGACAGGGACAGATCCTCAGTTGTCCCTGAAACCTACGCCTCTGATAAGAACAATTGTAAAAAGTATTATTCTGTAGCCTTGCATAAAAATGTGATCCCATGCAGGTCACCTTGGGAGCCGATCTGTGGAGTGTTTTTTGCTGAAAAGTGAATAGGTGTTATACTTGACAGTGAATTCAGATGCAGTAGGCATACAGAAAACCAAGGAACTATAAAATTAAAACATTATTTTGTCAGCACCCTTACAGAGGCCTTTAATCAACACATAGGTGATTAGATATAGGACCTTTAAGAGATCATTATAGAGAAGAAATGCAAGGAAGTGAATGGTGTGCCAAACCTAATACAAAGCTTCCAAAAAAAACCCATCACTTCAGTATTATACACTAAGCATCACTGATAAACATGCAACTGAATACAGTATATACAATGCTGTATGTGAGAAAAATGTGAGAAGAAACTAAAAGATTAGCAAAGCATATATGTATGTGAACATAAGAGTGTATGTAAGATCAAATACACATCCAATTTGCAGATACAGAAGGTGTTGCCAGGAAACACTTGGTGAGTTTGTTCATTACACCTTAGATGAAGATGATACATCAAAGTCTGAAATGTTGGAGAGAGTGTGGATCACATCATCCTATGTAAAATGTTACAGCAGATTATTTTAGAATATGAGATCTCTGTGGGATTCACGGATGAATGTGTAATGAGAACTGACAGTTATCTAGCATCAGTTATTAACCAGTCCTACTACAGCTGTTGTTTTGCTCAGTTTTTGCACTGTTTTAACCCAACAGAACTGAGTCATGGGTAGGATGGTCAATGTTGTCCATCTTCACTCTAACTAGAAAACAAAAATCAAGCTAGATTCACCAGGTCGATTCAGATTTTTTTTTTAAAAACTATATTAATTCCACAGTGGGTAATTCAGCTTAACAGTTTCCAGCCAAAAAATCAGTAAAAAAATAAGTAATGACAGCAATCATAGCCATGACACAGCAAATTTACTAAGAGTGAGTGAAGTACTTCAGTATATGGCTACAAGCAATGAACACACGTGAACATACAATCGATATCTGTGTACCCACATGTGCATGGGTAAATAAACCATAAGAAAAAAAGAAAACACGCAACTTCCCTCACTGGGCATTTAACAGCCTGGTAATAGAAGGAAAGAAAGAGTTTGAGTAGTGGTTTGTTTTCCTCAGGGCCACAGTGGCTTGAGGGTATTAAAGCAAATTCACTCGAGAAAACATGGTCAGGTTGATCAATGATATTTTTTTGCTTTGACAAGGTTGTTCAGACTGTTCTTGTCCTTCACAAAAAGCCCAGTGAAGCAGCAGGAAAATAAAAAGTGAAAAGGCTCTCAATAAAGGAATGATAAAAGCCACATAAAGTCATTTTAGAAACACTAAAAGAATTCTGCCAGAGTTCAAGTGGATTCTTCATTGGTTGGCCTTGCATCTAGCACCTGTGGCTATGATTTTGGAGACTAAAGGTCAAAGGTCCCAGGGCCACAGTTCACAATCAGTTTGGCATATAGTGACTTTATTATTAGAGCCAGGGCCTGTAGGATCTTGACCTTGCACTTCACCTTTGAGTGGTCTGAAAATAGCTCACGAGGCGTCAAATATACTTTATAAGTTGAACATTTACTCAACAGTTTACTGAATATGTACTGTGTACACATGTTGCTGACATGACACCGACTCCCAGTACAGGATACAGTAAATAAAGAACCACAGACAAAGCACCAACAGCAAACCATCACGGAAGACAAATAAACTATCTCTACTCTTTTGTGAAGTGCCTAGAAATAATCTTGGATTATGATTGGCACTATACAAATACAACTGAAATGAACTGAATAGAATAAACTGAGACTAAAAGAAGCACAACTGAATACAAACTGATCTAAGAACAAGTGACTGTATTTTTGGAGCACTGTGTGTTTGCTTGTTTGTTTTGTATGAAAGTGTTTTGTGATGAAAAGAAACTGCTACAATACAGTACGATCTTGGAGTAAGGTGTGTGTCGTGTGAGCAGGAAGGACACTGCCGAAGAAAAAGTAAGAATGAAAGATAATATCACATGGAAATGAGAGATCGAGGAGAAGGCTTGTTAGTACTTGTCAAAGTGACAAGGTTAAAGTGCTGCAGCGAGTGCCTGCCGGAAAAATTTGTCTTTGTGTGCCATCTGTTGACTGCAGGGAATATTCACTGAATCTCATTTACACCAGTAGATCTGAAGAGAAGGAGTCAGTATGGAGCACAAACCAGTGGGAGTGGAGGAGAATGATGAAATGCATAAATGGAAAAAGATTCGGTCTCGATGGACCAGACATGACAGCTGACATCACTGTCTAAGCTTGGAAGAGGGGAAAAAAAAGTCTGGCTTTCACGAACGCAGACTAGGAAGGAAAAATAGCTCGTTCAAATCACTGGTTTAGAACAGAACATTTAACAAGTGAATCTGTTGAGGGAAATGAAGCTGCGCTACAATATTTTTAGTTCTAACCCACAGCTTTGGTTTGGAGGTGAATGGAAATAAGAATGTCCCTCCTGTTGTTTTAATAGCAGATTAAGGGGACCGCATATGAGCTTTGTGGACAGGTACGCTACATTTCATTGAAGTCTCATGCCAGAAAACCATGTAAACACTTAACTAATTTAAACTCACAGAGCAGAGTGGGGAAATAGATAGGTACCCTGTAATTGCTATTATTATGAGATATACACTTTACACGGTGACATTTAATGATGATTTATCATAAATCTGGGACCCCTGAACTTGGACTACTATGCACCTCAGTGTCACAACAGCAATTTGTACACCAATGTACAGTAAATAGTACAATAATAACAAAAACTACTCCTTTCTTCTTACATTTTGCACTTTTATTTCTTATATTTTACAGATACATATTTTCATTTTTATTCTGTGTGCTTTGCTTTGCTATTGGTTTAAGGTACAAAAACACATTTCACTGTCCGTGTGACAAATACAGTAAATTTTATTTTATCTTATCTTAGCAACATTTTTCTAATGCCCCTATAATGACAAGAACTCTGACTGTACTCCTTTAATTTATGATTCATGATTTACACTGTTTTCAATGGCATTAATTGAACAGAAATCAAATGAACAAATGTTTTTCATCTTTGCAACCTTTTTGTTCCTTTTGCAGCTTTTTTGTGGTTTGTCCCTTCAATGCCATTTTTGTTTTAAACATGATTTACACTATTATCAACTTTGTGCATGACTAACACCAGTTTGTCTTTTGCAGTCAGTCAGTTTGCATTCATCTTGTCTTTTTACATAGTTTTTATGTTTGTCTTTCGTTTACATTATTTTGTCTTATTGCTACTTTTTCATTCTATTAGATCTTTATCAGTGTTTTATATATGTTTTGCGTCTTTGACATCTTTTTTAGTTTCTCAAAAGCAATTGTGACAGGGAGCTACTGGTATCCAGCAAACAAATGGTGCACATGGGAAGAGGCAATTGAATGATCAAAAAAAGATGAAGTCCCCGCACTCATTAGTTGCAAATCTACTATGAAGCCTTTATTTCAGGGCCAGACACATTAATCTTCATCTTTCACTCCAGACCAAAATGAGCCTTTCACAAACATTTATTGACTTTTGTCTGGATAATTTTCACAATCAATTGATATTTTTGTGAAAACATGTTACAGCTCTATAACAAAGCCCTGATGGTCCAAGCTCTTCCAAAAAAAAAAGTCCAGTGAATGTAAACTAAAGTTTCTATTCCCTCTGCAATTATAAAGTCCAATCTTTGTAGCTTCATTTGCTAAGTATTCACTTTACAGATGCCTTGTTCCTATGCAATAAAAACATATTTCCAAGTATTAAAAAAATGCTCACATGCTGTTGGTCAGCTGATGAATTGTGGTTTCAATCCCACTTCATTATTCAAATGGTTGCAGTGAGCAGTGGTCAGAGGTCTGTGACTGGATTGTAGAAACTGTAATGGTCGTGAATGCAAAGGTACACTGACAGGCTGCAGGATGTGCCAGCAGGAAGAGAAAGAAAGCATTAATATTTAACATTGTGAGATTCCTTTTATGGCGACTGCCTTATGAAGCTTTGTACGAGCCCGTTTAGAGAAGAATCACAACTGAATGAAGACAGCAGCAAGAGAGCAGCGGGGCTGGATGTGCTGAGGGTGCATTCTCAACACCCATGATTCCTTGGACACAGTGGAAACTTAAAGATAGCATGCAAACATTTAGCACAGAGCAGATGGTAAAACTTAAAGTCACCGGCCAGGAGCACAGCATCCTGTAAGGACCGACAGTGAGCACTAGGTAAAACCCACTCCGGCACAAGCAAAGAACATCTGGCGTAAGAAGGATTAAAGTGGAATACGAACACAGTGCACAAAACAATGGCAGCAAAGATTGGACTATCTGTTTGGAAAATGGAGAGAGGATGGAGTGAAAACAGAAAGTGGAGGAAGGCAGAGATGGCTGGTGGAGAGAGAAATTTAAGAAGCAAGTAGAATGCAGAAGGCTTGAAACACCTCTCATCTCTGTCCTCAATGCGGCAACGTCCCTTCAAGATGATGTACAGCCTATGTTGTCAGTGCCCACTTCTTTATGGACACTGTGTTGACAGTATTTTCACACAGTGTCCACTCAGCATTCAGTGCATCTCCCACATTCTCATGCTATAGGGGATGTGTTTCGTAACAGGGGAGAAAGCAGCACCCTTTGTCTTCCTCTCTCGCCTTGTTACCGACACACCGAACACACAAGGAGGGAGAGACACACATATACACACAAATGTCCCTACCGTCCGGGGATGGGGGCAGGTGTGTTCAAGCTCCTCCATTATTTCCAAAGACTCATGGGATGCAGTTCTGGTCCCTGTATTATGTGACTCAGCATCAGCGAGACGATGCTTCTCTCCTCACCACTCTGTCTCTTTCTCCTTCCTCTGTTCCCCCGCCCACTCTCTGCTTCCACTCTGTTTGTCCTCTCCCCTCTCCTCCTCTCTGAGCCTTTGCTGCAGAGAGGAGAAAACACGAGAAGCTCTCACTCTGCAAGAATTTCTCGGCACCACAGAAAACATGAACTCCACTCTTATTTTGACTTTGTTAATAGACTGCAATTAAAAAATAGCAAAACTGACCTGCAAACAACTCTGATGTGGGCTGAGTGTTGTTGCAAAAATAAAATTATATTGCTCAATATGAGACCTTTAATAATGTTTTTCAACATCATATTTGTACAAAGAGCAAAACAAAACAAATAAGCCTACATACATGACTAGAAAATTTGCAATCTCTGAAGAGATTGCGTGGGATTGCTGTGTGAAAATAGTTGAAATTGTTTAAAAAGTTCAAGAGTTCAATCAGCTATTCAGTGGCGTAGTAATCAAAGGATCAAAGAGGCATCAGGATTGAAGGAACATGAAAGGAAACACCATGGCATGCTACACTGTCATTGCCATGGTAACCACACATTCTATTTGAGTTCTCCATTCATATGGGGAAAAATTGTCAAAAAAACGTAATATTTTTAAAAGTGTAAATGTTAGAATTATGATAAGTTCAAAAATAAAAGAACTCATGCACATGTTAAACTGAATCCATGAAAAAACAAAACTAAAGACTAAATCCTAATGAAAATGTCAAAACAAAAATGACCCTTTGCTGCACAAAAAAGACCAGATAACAGTAACAAATAGCTACTATTACAATGCAGGCTAGTGTCTTTGTAATTAGACACTATAGGCACAAATGAAGAGTTTAAACATCTTATTTGATATCAGGGGTGTTTTTAGACCCTTTTTACAGAGGCTCTAACCGCCCAATATTTTATTTCAGCCCCCCTAAAATATTGGTTAGTGCATTCAGAAGTCTGCTATAGATTCCAAATTTTAAGTATATTTTTCCACAGTGCTGTAGCCTGATGAAAAAGATTTTTTTAAAAGTGTTTGTCTTCTTTGCTCCCTTTATGATATCTGTGTGTGCGAATGTGATTTTGATGACATTATGGTTCCATTTAAACTTTTATGTCCAGTAGTGAAAGAAGTAGACCAAGGAGCCTGCAGATGTGTCTGAACTGAGGTTTACCAACCAAAATAATCCACAAATAGAACAAAATAGTCTAGAAATTCTACCAAAATAAGCAAAATAATGAACATAATAACCAAGGAAAGGATCAATAATGATAAAAAATAAATAACATAGCAACAAAATTAACAAAACTGCACTAACAAAGGAACATAAGAATCCTTAAAATTAACAAAAATAATGGATAATCAAGAACAGGAGCAAAATGAACATGAATGCATTTTTGTTCTTTTTTAGAAAAGAATAAATAAAATGAGTAACCACATTATCACAATTGAATAAAAAGGACAAAGACCCTAAAATGAAGCTAAATGAACAAAAAGTCAAGAAAATGGACGGGAAAGGGTTGAACACTTGCAAACTGCATATTGGTGGTTTTTCTTAAAATGCAAAATCTGAATTTGGTGACATATAATTAACTTGCTTGCATTAGATATATTTTCTTATAGAACTCAAAAGGCTCTATATGGTTAATATAATAAATTAATAAATAAGATATAAATGGTAAAGTGTTTCAAAAATATCTAGGATCGGCCAGCCTGAGAAATGGATGCTATCACAGTTTTTCAGTGTAGAGTGAACCACTGTGTCAAAAACAATCTTTGTCGTCTCGGGGACCCTCGGCAGAGCTGATGATGAGCTCGCGCCATGGCGACGGAAAAGAGGAGAGAGCTGCGGGAACTGACCAATCAGAGAACAGCTCCAGCGGTCTGAGCACTGAGGATTGGTGGATGGGTGCAAAACAACAACGCGTGAGATGGCACTGAGTATCACCAGTTGTTTGTTTGTTTGTATTTTACTGTAAATATACTGTACATTTGACTTGTATGTTTTGGGAGGGATTTGGCACCCTGCAAACCATGATACTCAGGAGAAAATATGCAGTGAATTCTGGGCTATTGAAACTGTAGGCTATAGGTTATGCCATTCCAAGTACACACACAAAAAATTGCATCACACGTGGTAGCCTCTCTGTGTCTCTTTTATCAGATATTAAGTGTTTCATAGCTTAGTTGTTATTTTAACACTGGTAGCGACTAAGCCATTTGTTATTAAGGTCAACTTTAGAGTGAACTGCACAGACTAGAGTGAATCCTCAAAGTGTTTTCTGTCTCCTCACTATAAAACCAACCAAATTCTCAAACTGGATCTAATGAAACACTGATGGAACAGACTTAATTAACACATATTCTAAGTTTTATAAAACACTTTGGGTGATCAGAGATGTGGACTTACCCTTTGTGTTCCTTTTCTGCAACAAAAAGGCGCGACAGTCGCATAACATGAATGCACTCTGGCACGACGCTGACGTTTCACCATGTTAATTATCAAACAGTATTAAGCTGCGAATTGATAGATTGCTTCGTCAGTCCAGTCCAAGGCAGTAGTGCAGGCTCGGACAGTCTACTGTATCTTCACTGGCGCAGTAGACAAGTGCAGCAGAGCGAGCTCAGTCCCTCTGTCTGTCCAGTCTGTTCAAAGGAGAGATCATCTGCTCAACAGTGATGAGCCACGACAGTTGGGCCACAGTCCACTCCAAGGAAACTATAGAGGTCTAATATACAAATATAGATGCTAACTGAAAGCAATTTTATGTATCAATAACAATATCTGCAAAAAGCCAATACTAGGGTAATCTGGGTATGTTGCTTATTATTTTGCTTAGCTTTGTGGTTTAAAAGCCAAAGTTTGTTGCGGTGATGATGGACAAAACATTCTTTGTGTTTTCATTGTTCAGTGTTGTGTCTCGGTGGCCCCAATCTGGGACAGCAGCCCATTGTGTCCTCCAACGACCCGCCTGGTCGCCATGGAAACCAGCTTCATCGAGTACACGGGGACTGGAAATATGAATTAGGGCTAATTTGGAGAATTTTTATAAACTTCTGAGCAACTGTGTAAATCATCTGCACAGTCTTACCACTTGTCTTTATATCAGGTATATTGATAAGGTTCTCATTACACAGGCATACTGTTCACCATTGCTACCCCTTTTGTAAACAACACTTTTATTAAACAACGCTGCCCTCTGGCGATCACATGGATAACAGCTCGTCTTTTGATTGGCTGACAGCGACGTGACGACACTTCCTGCATATGACTTTCCCCGGGAAGGAGATTTGGCGCGGACGGTCCTGTTTTTGTGTGGACCGATTCTCTCGTGTGTCGTCGGTTTCTGCAGCTACAAGTGAGAAAAGGCCAAAGAGATACAGCTATGGCTCCGGTGTCAAACCCAGACAAAGACATGGACACTCCGGACGGCGGTGAGGTTGAGTGTGGAGTGGTTTTTGAGCTAACATTTACCATACGAGTGCGAAGAATTTGGCTAAAACAGCTAGCTTAATCTGTCATACCAAGTACAACAGACAGACTGGAAGTCTTTCTGGCATTCATTTACTGCACAAACCAGAACTGGCTTAATTCAAAAAGAAGCCTCGTAATATTACGTTTCAGTGAATTATTATTCATAAACATATTTATCCTCCCTGGGCCTTTGTAGACCGGATGAAAAAAGTATAAGCACAAACTAGTCCTTATTATTATTATTATAGGAGTAAATGTTAGCGCAAACCTTGTCATGTTTATTTTCAGACTGAAACATGTTGGCTGTTTTTATGACATCGCTTAGTCGCTAGCCGTTAGTTATGTAGTGAAATCACAGGCATGCCATAGTCATCTAGCTTAACATGACAATGAGATTATTGATATTGCATACATAGTGGAGGAGGTAAAGGAGCATTGTATACCAGTGGATGTTTATGGCTCATGAAGTGTTGCATATACGTACTTTAAAAGAAAACACCAACCACACTTTCTACTCATTATGCTTACACCATCACGTAAAAAAGTAATTTGGAAAAGCACAGTATATAAATGCAAATAAGGTCGTTTAACATAAAAGAAACAATGCAACACCTGCACCTAGATTTAAATACTAACATGATAATCACTGAAATTATTTTCTGTCGTATGATCATTTTAATCTTGTATTGCTGACATAGTTTTCTTGTAGATAAATGGCTTTAGGGGTTTCTATTTCATTTTCCGCTACAACAATATTTACATCTGATGTATAACTAAAAAAATTAATAAATAAGATAAATACCAAATCACAAAAGTATAAGTGTTGTAGTTTTATTTTGTCTTTCATGTTCTTTTCATCTTAATTTGTCTTTTCTGCTCAGTATAAAAAAAATATTTAAACTTCAAGAAATTATTTGACCTTTATCTTGATATTTCTTGGTATCAAGTGATATGAAGTTTTTATATCACACGTTTGATCATATCATCTGGCTGTACCTGCACTTTCTCAAAAGGTTCAGTGCACGTAGTGTATAGAAAAAGAAAGAAAACTGTCATGTTAATATCTGGCAATCTGTCCTCAGATGATAGAGGAGATGCCTGTGGTCTGGCCAAATCTCGCTCCAGACGTGAGAAAAGGGAAAAGGTGGGTAGGAAGTCTGCGCTGGAGCAGCTTAAGAAGGCCAAGAAAGGAGAGAAGATCAAATATGAGGTGATTATATTAAAGTTGTGGCAGTTAAGTGCCATCTTGCTTATGAGAATTTCTGAAGTCTTTTATGCCGCTTTTCCATTAGTACCTACTCGGCTCGACTCAGCTTGCTTTGGGAGCGTTTCCATTAGTACCTGGTACCAGGTACTTTTTTAGCACCTGCTCAGCCGGGGTTCCAAGCGAGCTGAGTTGAGTAGAGAATGTGACGTACATAGACTGCAGGCCACTGATTGGCTACGGAGTGGCATCACTGGATGCGTCTCAAGACAGACTGCGACACAACGAGGAACTGCGCCATTTCTAAAAACAGCAAGAGCGACTGTGTAAATCCACACCGTGTCCAACGATGAGGTCCAGATGTTTGTGTCTGAGACAGAATTCAGAGGGAGCTGGATGGAGCCGCAAGACACGATTAGAAGTGGTTCAGTCTAATGGAAACCGACTGAGAACCTGATAACGGTGAGTGTTTTTGACTTAATGCTAAAGCATCTTTAACGTTACTTCTCCTGACGGTGATAAACTCACTATGAACAAACAGTGATATTTTTAAAGTAATGTCGTTGTCCTGTGTTTGCAGACAATGGACTAGGTAGTTAGTTTAGCCACCAGTGCTAATGCTGTGCTCTGCTTGTATTTTGTGTTCGCTGTCTAACAAGTATCACTACTGAAAACAACAAGTAATGTCAACAACATCTGATGAACAAGACAGTGTTAGTACTAGTAAAAAACTTTGTTACATCTTGCAGGTTTGTGCTGTGTGTGTGTTTTCTTGTGCTTCGACACCAGGACCGGTTTGACGCAGCGACGTGTTTTCACCGGTAAGAAACAATAAACACTGACCTTAAGCTGTAAGTATGTTTCCCCAATACGTACTTCAAAAAACCTTATTTGTTTAACCACCTCTCATTTCTGCTTTTCTGCCTTTCTAGACGAGAGGAAACGGGTCAACATCAGACTTTACATCTGTTCTCACACAGATGAAGACTGAGGACGAACTAGACCACCAACCGATCCCAGAAATTCACCCCTATAATGAACTGAACATCAATGTATATAGTTTTGTTTTTCTGCTCACAAATAAAGA